>CM046805.1:23013689-23090928 GCA_025617405.1 Perca schrenkii
GTCCTGTGACGAGGTGCTGGACAAGAGGAAGACCTGCACTTAAATACAGCTACTAATCTCATCATCTCTCAAAAAACAGGGAACTGAGAATGGATGACTGTTCTCATACACAGATATCAGACATAGTATTATGATAGATAGATATCTGAACGACAAAGGTTAAATGCTGGGGCAACATTGCTGACAAATATAAAGTTGGAAACTCATAAACGAGGAGACCAAAAGTTACACAATATAGACTTGAGCCCAAAACATGCACTTTTCCTTGAAAAAGGCAAAGTTCCTGCATGTGTACTGTAGGAGAGCCCAACATCTATTTATAAAATCAGCTTTAGGTCATTATAATTATAAGTGTGCTATGGTGAGTGAAGAACAAACTGCTCAAGTGTTGGAATTTTACATTAATATAAACAACAGGAATATTATAAAATACACACTGTTACACTAACCAGGTTTAAAGAGACTTTCTTTATACTTTTATATTGTTCAGTTTATTTTTTAATTAAAAGAATGCCTTCAAAGATGATTTTGCAATATGCAAAACCAACCCCAGTGACACAGCGGAATTCGTGCAGCACAGACAGAATAACTCTGATGCAACAATTCTTCAACTTCTGTAAGTTTAAAGAACAGGATGCTTTGTTTTATATAAATATGATGACTGCATCTCCACAGATACTTTAACGTCAGGTCACTTTAATTTATATAGCACATTAAAAACAAAGGAGCTGACCCAAAGTGCTTTCCAGTTGAGGCAGATGGGTTAGGAACTGCCTCATTACACTTAAGTGTCCACCAAGATTTTTAACTTCATTATGCATGTTTGGGCCTGAGAGCATTGGTTAGGTTAGTGACAGAGCTAGAATGCCCAAACATGATGACTTTAGTTTATTTTTCATAATACCTCCGCCAAGGAGGTTCTGTTTTTTGCTCGGTTTGTCTGTCCGTCTTTTTTTTTTTTTGTGTGTTAGCAGTATTACAGAAAAACTACTGGCTATATATAGCTATACTATATAGCACATGATAAAAGTACAGTCAAAGTTATAGAACATTAATATATAGCGAAATTAGAATAATCAAGACAAGAGGTGATCAAAGCATTGATAATGGTTTCTAGGTCCTGATGATATAAAAAAGGCTTTAATTTTGCTAAAAGCTGCCATTCACAACACAACTGGCCTGTTTGTTAAAGTTCAATGAAGTGACCGGGATGGTCGAATGCTTACACATCTGAAAACACGGCTAAAAACATATCTCTTCTAACTGCACCTTGGATTATTCTTCTTATTATTTTTTAAATAAAAATAAGCACTTACAGCTGCACTTTCATGTGGCTCTTAGAAGGGCCAAACATGATTACTTCAGTTTGGTTTTCATAAAACCTCCACCAAGGTTAGCAGGATTAGAGAAAAACTACTGGCCCGATTTTCATGAAACTCAAGAAGGGTGCTAGCCTGGTTGACACCAGACCCTTCTCAGTTGTAACTGAGAGTGGGTCTAGGCAAAGTTCATTCGCAGCGAATTTCCAAAGGGGCATCGCCAACGGACGCTGCTCAAATGCCTCTGGGCGCAATTGGATAGTCCTCCAACCAATCATACCAACGGTACGTGTGACAAAGCAGCGACAGCGACATCAACGGGTTGCTGCCGAAGCAGTGGCCGTCATGTTGAATGTAAACAAAAAGTTGCTTGCCTTTGCTGCGCTATCGTCATTGTGTAAAGCCCACCTCAAGGGTTGTGATTGGTGCCTCGATTTGGAACAATTGGAAATGGGCTTGAATGGGCTCTTGGCAAGAATGACTTGCGGAGCAAATCTCAAATTTGTCAGAAGTTCGTCATTGTTTTCCCAGGCTAGAAGGGTGTAGCATGGCCAAAGAATAACCCATTGAATTCTGTGGTGTAGCATCGTGGGGCGTATACACTAGTTATTTTTAACTTTCATTAACATTGTGAGGTAGGACATTTGTGCTGCATTCATGTGGAGTCGGAATAATCATTAAAATTAGTTCCTCAACATATTTAAAAACTCACCGGATCCCAGAAAAAAAGTGTTCATGTCCCAGGACTGTTTTCAACCAAAACATAATATATTTCTAAACTTAACTAGTCGTTTTGGTGTCTAAACTTTCACATCACTAGTCAGCTAAACTAGGTGAACGACAATGGGCCATACATAGCTCGTGAAATGTCATTAATAGTGGCATGCTATTCATACGACTTCCCATGAAATCACGATGTTGGCTCAGATTATCTGCATTACAGTGATTCAAAATGTTGTTTCCGAAAAATGAAGCCAAGGGGAAGCATGTATAATGTGAATATGAGAGCCTAACATTAAACCTTAGGAATCAGTGGTGGCATGGAATTCATAAACAGGATTTTAAAAGTAAAGTTGTAAAACAAGCTTTAATAAAATTTTGTAAAGATTGTATTCATTTACACAAGAAATGGAGTAGTGAAACATAGTCCTGGTTTTGCGTATGTATGGAGAGAGTTATCCATCCCTGATATATTTTTATTTAGATGATGTGTATTGCTGTATTATGTTTGGAATTGAATTATTAATTTGGAATTGTGTTGTTTTGTCTCAGTGTTTGTCATGAGTAGTGTTGAGTCTTAATGTGTGTACGCATGTCCAAAGTTACGTGCTATTTTTTCCTTTAATAATGACTTTGCATAAAGAGTAACCTTTTAAGACATTAACAATGCTGTCTGATGAAACCTCAACTTTTCTGTTGAAGTAGTTTTCAGAAGCTTCTACTTCTTCAAAATGCTTTTGGTATACACCGATGCAGTTGGTTAATAAATATTCATGAGTCATGCAAGTCACGTGGGGAAATATATAACACAACATTATTGTGCATCGAAGGGTTTGTTTTAGCTATCTGTATGCTTTGTTTAGTAAAGACAAGAGCAAAGCATACAGATTGTCCAAATTCAATGCTTTCACAGTGAACCGTTGATGTGCATATGTCACATAAAACAACATAGTCCGGAGCTCCTGTTGTTGTTACAGTGAGGATGCCAGGTTTGGTACCATGGTCGTCTATATCTGGCAACTGCTGTACAAAGCTGAAAGGCCACCAGAGATGAAATACAGCATGTAATTCATGCATTTAAGGTGAGCCTTATTTCATGGTCAGATCAGACCTCCAGTTTGGAGTTTGCTACTTGCATGTTGATGTGAACCTGTCCTTTAACCAAACTCCAGCTCTCACTAAAAGATGTTGCTTACTTTGACAAATCATCTGACTTTCTGTGTCTGTGTTATATGTTGGAACCTTAACAAGACAGTACTGTATGTAGACTAATTTCTTGTATGTAATCAGATTGAGAATAGTTTTGCTACATACACACTAAAAAGTTCATCCGTCACTAGGTGGTGAAACAGAACCCCAACTCAGCTGACATGTTTCCTAACACACACACTTTAAATCAAGAGTCAGTCTTTCTTGCTGTGTTTCTTCATATAATTAATCCTATGAAAATGAGCCTTGGCATGTCCACAGGACATCAGTGGTGGGTTGAACATTAAAAGGTAGAGCCACCTGACGATCAGACAGAAGAGCAACAAGAAACTAGTTTTTCCTCTCTGTATATTTTGGTATATATCAGAACAGGGCAACAATCTGAGGTCTTTGGGGAGGATAATTGAATTACAGTGAGGCGCTGGAGCTGATGTGTAGCTGATTGGGCTGGTTTCCTGCTGTATGTAGAAATCAGTCCTTGGCTCTTCATTTAGCAGGTGGTGAATACTGATGTCTAATTTCTCAAGTTTTTAATTGCTGTTGTTTTAATGTTATCAACTATCTTAAACTAATTCACAAATTAACAACTTTATATAATGGCTGGTGTGTGCGGGCTAACAGGGATAGGACCCAAACACAAACAAAGTAGACAGATTGGATCATTGCAGCGGTTTATTGAAGGTACTTATGTATTGTCTCACTGGCATGTACAGGAATCATTAGGCAGACAAGAGTGACCTGTTACCTGACAAAAAAAGGTTCCTGCTTAAATACACCATGTAAACCATGGCACAATGACGACACATAGTGGACACATTACATGAAAAGTTACCAAATGCTTTTTTATACAAGCTGTTTGATTAAAACACTTATTCAGCACATGCAATAGCACTTTGAGAATCTTAAACTTCTGTATTATTCAAGTCAATACCAAGATACTAAAATAGTTCCACAGCACTCACAAGGATAACACTAATGGATGCCGCTGTCATTCTATTATTCCTTTAATCGGATTCCCCTTAGCTGCTAACAATATAGCAGCTACTCTTCCTGTGGTCCACATAAAACAATCACAACATATACATTTTTTTGTTATAATATTAAATAACACCCTTTAAAATAAACCTTAATATCCTTCATAAACTGCAGCAGCACATAAGATGTCCACCTGCTGAAATGTCACTGTCGTCTCATTTATGTTAGACAAACTAAAAGAGGTTTAAAGACCTGCATATCTGAATCTTTCTGAGTTGGGGTCTTGTTATGGGTCTATGCATTCGTGACTGCTGTGAGAGATGCACTAATAGCATTTGGTTCCACATTGCTCGGCCCTTTGTATTGTACCATTACAAAGCAGTATAAAGGTCTTTTCACACATAAAGCGATTGTTGCACCTCATAATTAATTTCAATGAGAGGCGAGCGGGCAGGTAGGGAGGCGCGGGCAATCTGACGGGCAATGCGACATGTGGGCGCAATCCCGTGAAACTGTCGCGTTCATGCTTGTCACATGCACACGCCCGCCGCAAGAGCTGAATTGTCTTGAACTTTTCCCTACGCATCAACGCGTCGTGCAAATCAATGAACAAGTGACTGAACGTTCGAGCGCAGATCCATGAGACTACGCAGGGGAAGTGAAAAGCCTTTAAGACAACAAGTTATCCCTTTGGTCTCATCAGCCTGCCACAGCCTTTGTGCATTAATGTTGACCTCAGAGATGAAAACCAGGACAAAGGTCAACATCCTCAGTTGGCTATCCATCACTGATTGGTGGCTGTTGGTTTCATGAAGGATAGAGAGCGGAAACAAATGTTCAGTGAGGCTAAAACTATGTTTTCTAGCCTATTCAGCTTGCCGTCTGTCTCCAGTAGTTTACAGTTACTCAGCACATGCAAAGCACTGATGGTGGATGGCATCGCTACAAACATTCATTCAGACTTTTACAGGTATGGGATGAAAATCTGAAGATATACTGTATATGACAATGAATATGTCCATTGGGTGCCCCCATAGTTTTCTTTTTCCAGTCCCATCTGTTAATGATATCCTTCTCTCTGTGTTAGACGATAAAGTCTATACTGAGTTCATTTCAGGTGAGTGACATCGCCTGTGGTCTGGAAACTGTTTAATGATCATTTTAATTCTTCACTTCATATTTAAGTGCTTGGAGGGCGTTTACATTGATGACCACCACCACTGATAGTTTGTTTGAGAACTTTAAATATTTGAAGATGGAGGGTGGGGATACCAAATATTATTCCACATACTTCATTCCCTAACTGAACTTTTAAATGGTCCTTTGGTTCATGTAGTCTCTGGGCTTTATTGAGTTACACCCGACGACACAAGGGGGCACAAGGGGCTTTGCCCACTCAGTTGTATTTCCTGCCCCCTTGTTTCAGCATCACATCCATAAAACATACAAACACAACAACACAATTAGGCTACTAGGTCTCCATGGGGTCTTTATCACAGCGGACTTTCAACTACTAACAATGTAATCCTATCTGCGGCGATATTTGACACAGAGAGCAACCGCTCCAACCATCCTCTCACTTCATTAGTATATATATGTATGACTATAACCCCCTTATAAAAACAGCTGCACTCAGACCACGGCTGCGTAGCCTATCAACGCGTATTGTTTGCAGGAATCTTCATCTGATGAAGCCCATCTACCCGTATCATCGCAGTGCAGCAGCCCTTAGACGCTGACGTGGCAGGTGCTTACAGTTACATACAGACATCCTAGTTAGATGTAACTCGTGTAATGTTAGCAGTTTTTAACGTTAGCTTTCTGCACAAGCTAAACTACTTATAAATATTTCATTCATTAGTGTCGGCTCAACCATTACGGGATGAAAGTGTCTACAACTGGGAGCACGCACTGGGAGAGCGCAGTCAAAGCCATGTGTGTTTGTTAAATCTGTAATTAAAGAGCGTAAAGCTCATAACTGACTTTTAAATAGTTACTTTGTCAAGTCATACTTATTATTTAAATCAAAAGATACAAAATGGACAACTTAAGAACTTCTAGAAATGCCATATTTGAGTGCTGATCCTGTTGCGGCAGCTGGTAAAGCCTGGGTAAATTACTTGATTTTAGCCTACTTTATGTATAAAAAAGTCGCACCCTCTTAATTTTAACCTGCCCCCTTAGTCATTTTACCCTGGCGCCATTTTATTTTACCCTTTTCTAAGTTGTTTTTTTCCTCACCATTAAAATTGTACCTCTGCATTCTATACACGTTACTGGAATACGGCTTTACCAGTGTGTGCGCTACGAGATACACCGGTAAATCCGTACCAATAAAGGTTGCCACTTCAGATATGTGAATCTTAAAACCTCTTTCAGTTTTTCCAACATAAACAAGACCAAAGGGACATTTCAGCATTTAGACTGTGTGCTGCTGACGTTTATGAGTGATTTGTGGTGTATTTTAAAGGAAATGTCTGAAAGTGACATCAGTTGATGAATGACTTTTTTTCTTCAAAACATTGAAGCGGCATTGTTCAGTGTAATCCCTGTGATTACTTGTTGTGTTGACTTAAATAATATGCAAGTTTGTGATTCTAGTAGTTCGTTCCAACACAGTCTCACTCCCTACTCGTCAAATGTATGACGCATGGTCAAGGACCCTGGCGTCAAGTTTCAACGAAATAGGGGTACCCTTAACGTCATTTTTCAACGAGGGGGTCCGTCAGATAGACATTCATGTTAGGCCCTCACCGTCAGATATCGACGAAAGAAAAAAACACGCCCCCCGCCCCTTAACTCGAAATCTGGGACATTTATTGGTATTTTTAGCCCAATAACCGCTGTTTTAATCAACATTATTCACGAGATATTATCATGGTTTATGTATTTCTTTTAATGTTATTATTTCGGTCTATTTCGGCCAGGGAAGCTGGGTTGCTTTTTTGTTGATTTATATTTTTTAAACTATAACGCCAAATCTATCAACATTTATTTAGATGTTATCATGGTATTCATTTCTTTACTTTAATAATATTATTTCGGTCTTATTACCGGTGAAATATTACAGTATATGCTGTAATAGGCAGAAGATTACGATATGATCCGAGCTGGACGCATTCAAAGCCGATAGGCCTATCCCCCAATGCAATGCGGCCATTAATTTTAAAGAATCGGGCAGCGATCAGCGGGTCTTTAACGCCAGGATCGCTTCAATATACATATATACAGTCAGTGGTTGTGTCACCAGCAACAACACGATGCTCAGTTTTGTTCCAGTAAGTTATGAACCATAATAACGTTTAAACGAATCCGCGGAAAAGTCTGGAAGTGACGTTGTACGTCCCGCTCAGCGGATACGAAGATACAAATATATAATATTCGTAATATTGATATTTTTTTCTAACGTTGTATTTGAGGAGTTAAACAATAAAGATAGTTATAATAATAAAATACAGTTTAATGTATTTGTCTAGGTTTAAACGAATCCGTGGAAGTGACGTGGAAATTCCACATCTCGTCTGTGAAAGAATGTTCCACGTTGTACGTGAGAATTTACACAATAAAATACTAATAATGAAAACATTGTGTTTCATATTTAGCACTTTGATTTGCCTCAACCTACAGTTGAGTGTTTAGAACTACAGCCTAGTGGCTTGTTTGACTAATTTGCATTTGTTTTGAATTGTACTGTTGTGAAAAACAATAAACTATATACAAAGAGAAGCATTTTTTACTTTATTTTCCATGCATAGTTATTTAAAAACGCAATTTTCTAATTTTGCAGTTGATTAATATTAATAGCAAAGACTAAAGGGGAAAAACATGAGTATATTTATGTGTGGGACTTAGTTTGATTTAAAATCACACTGCATTATTAGTTGTTTTAAATAAATTACTTTTTTTGAAATATCAATTTATTTTAGACCTAACATATTAATTATTATATTCCGAAGATGATCCTCAAATCAATCACCGTGGTTACAGCTTGTAGCCATCCTAACCTTTGTAGCCTTTACTGAGACTACCTTTTCAAAATTAAGAAGGGACTAGTTTTAGGAAGCATTTTCAGGAAATTAAAAGGATAAGCAGATTGTTGCCGAGGTTTTTGTTCACAGAGTAAGATGTATAAAGTTTTGTTTGGGTATGTGTACATATACAACATGTGTTTTGGCATTTTTCTACCTCAGCTCTACTGCACAAAGACAAAACTCACACAACTCATTCAACCATTTCACAAGCTGAGAAAAGGGTCATGACATGGGTCAGAGCAGTGGTTCCCAACCTTTTTTCCTTGGTGCCCCCCCTACTCATGTCTAAGAAAAGCTGACCCCCCCTTTGAAACTGAAGTTGAGGTAACTCTCGAGATAGAGCTGGGTCAGAGGATATCAGAGGTCATAAATGATGAACCAATCCATCGGCTCTGCTCCTATAGGCCCAATGGTGTTCATATGGACAACATGCACCTTTGGCTGGAAGGCCCGTGTTGAAAGTGTGTGTTATCATTTAGAGCAGACACCCACGGTGAATCAGATGGTTTATTACAGAGCATATTAATATGACTGTCATGAAGGTTGTGTAGAGGAATAGAAGTCTCTATTCCAGTCTCTCCAGGCAAGCACACAGAATATGGTCTGCTCTATCTTTATTCTCCATGCCAAGTATGAGCTCTTATCCTCTGGCAGAAGATATGGGTAAACTTAACTTTTCTAAACTATAGGCCTAATTTGGACCTACCTCAATTAAAACTTTAAATAATGTTGCTTGAGATTGAGGGTGTGCAATAGCTTCATGATATGAAGCATGGTTGTGTTGCTCTTGTCACTCTTTGTGAAAGATGAGCAATAGATTGTTGCTGCGTGATGTGCTTCAGTCTAGCCTATATCCCTTTGTTCATGTTGTTTTTTATTGTAAGTATGTCAGCTGTATGATAAAACAATATGTCAAGGGTTATTTGTGAAGCATTTGAACTCAAGGCAAATATCCCTCTGGGGACAATAAAGTATCTCCTGCTAAGTGGTCTCCATGATGTGTAAAAATTAAAACGTTGTCGTAGGACTATAGCAAACACATCGTTGGAAAGGTCTCAACCTGGAGAGTAACATATGTCAGTCTGAAGGGGATACATTACTCCTGCTTTGAAATATTGACCTCTGAACCTTGAACCCAGTCCATGTTTGAAGGCCTGTCATTTAGCAACAGAAGGTGCTACACACATAAGACCAGCTGTTATAGAAAGCTCTGGACCTCAGCTATCATGTAGATATGGTCACCAAATTGTACCTACTGTAAGCACTGTCAAATATGGTAATAAGCTATTTTCACCTATTTAACGATTTTATTTTTAAAATCTGATGACACCAGTGTGTTCTCCATACCAAAAAACCCCAGGGTGTATCCAAAATTATACACTGCCAACTTCTACTTATGAGAAATATACCAATATACTTTAAAACTACAACTCCCATAAGAAACGCCACAGAAGCTGTTACAAAGCTTGAGCACTTGTAGTTCTTCCGGGGTGGGTGGAGGGACTCGTTCGGCTCCTGTTTCTGCTGTCCGCCGTGAAATGGCTTGATTCCATTTCAGATTGATGCCGCCCGCCGGCCGGCCGAGCACACAATACATGAGACAAATACATGAAACTGTATTTTATTATAATAACTATCTTTATTGTTTAACTCCTCAAATACAACGTTAGAAAAAAACATCAATATTACGAATATTATATATTTGTATCTTCGTATCCGCTGAGCGGGACGTACTACGTCACTTCCGGACTTTTCCGCGGATTCGTTTAAACGTTATTATGGTTCATAACTTACTGGAACAAAACTGAGCAACGTGTTGTTGCTGGTGACACAACCACTGACTGTATATATGTATATTGAAGCGATCCTGGCGTTAAAGACCCGCTGATCGCTGCCCGATTCTTTGAAATGAATGGCCGCATTGCATTGGGGGGATAGGCCTATCGGCTTTGAATGCGTCCAGCTCGGATCATATCGTAATCTTCAGTATTACAGCATATACTGTAATATTTCACCGGTAATAAGACCGAAATAATATTATTAAAGTAAAGAAATGAATACCATGATAACATCTAAATAAATGTTGATAGATTTGGCGTTATAGTTTTAAAAAAATATAAATCAACAAAAAAGCAACCCAGCTTCCCTGGCCGAAATAGACCGAAATAATAACATTAAAAGAAATACATATAAACCATGATAATATCTCGTGAATAATGTTGATTAAAACAGCGGTTATTGGGCTAAAAATACCAATAAATGTCCCAGATTTCGAGTTAAGGGGCGGGGGGCGTGTTTTTTTCTTTCGTCGATATCCGACGGTGAGGGCCTAACATGAATGTCTATCTGACGGACCCCCTCGTCGAAAAATGACGTTAAGGGTACCCCTATTTCGTTGAAACTTGACGCCAGGGTCCTTGACCATGCGTCATACATTTGACGAGTAGGGAGTGAGACTGTGTTGTTCGTTCACAGGAGATTACATTTGCTATATTACTGTTTTGATGAAAAAGCTTGTATCAAAACCATTAGCATTTCCATTTCCATTAGCAATACCATTTTCATGTATTGTGAGTGTGTAGGACACAAATGGGCCACTAGGTGTCACGATTGTGCTGTGTGTCACGTGTGTATTTAATCGGGAACATTGTTTGTCAGCTAACAGGTGTGTTGCTAGTCAGAGGACCACAAATATCTTTCAGCTAGGTGCAGCTCATGTAAAAGTTTAATGAAACGTTGGATTCATGGAGCTTGATGGACACAGATTCTGGCTTCTTTCATGTAATGAAATTGAAGACCATTGATATTAAACAAGACGCTAGAACATGAATGATGAAGGGTTTATTGCAGTAAATGTATCAGCTTCTGTTTGCAGTGGTTATCATGAATCTGACTGGTCCAACTGCAGCACAGGTCATCAGCTGTCAATGCCAACACTGATTGAAAATGGGAAATCAGCTGATGATGATCACATCTTCTTGGCGCACGCAAAGAACCTAACCCCTGTGCAGGGTACATCATTCCAGGAACTCCAAGCTGGAAAACATACAACAGGAAACATTACAGTCAGTGGCATTAGTGGCATTAGTAACAACCCAGTCTCACGCCAGGTCGTGTAATAGTTACGTTATTGTAATCTATTAAGTCGTGGACAGGTTACGATTTTGACGTTTTTTTCGTGTATATGCAACGACTTTTGAACGTCTTCAGGTCACGCTTTTCAAACCTGCTTTGGGAAATGAGGCGCCACACCCCGGCCAAAACAGCGGTACGGGCCGCCACTCGCGATCCGCGGGCCGCCACTCGCGATCCACCGGCCACACGCCGGTCAAAACAGCAGGACGGACCACCACACGCGGGCAGACAACAACGGGGGATTGAAACGCCACAACGGGGAAATGAAACGCCACAATAACGAAACGGTTGGGGTTAGGAAAAAAAAAGAACTGGGAAAGGAACCGTCACACGCAGGACACGCCGTCAAAGGAGCTGCCACACGCGGGACAAAGGAACTGCCACACGCGGGGCGCGATCCCAGGTCTCCGGGGTGAAAGTCCTGTGTTTTCTGACACATCCACCACCCCGACCAACCTCCCTACGCGGACTTTCGCCTTATCAACTACTCGCTACTGTCAGCGTTCTGGGATCACGAAATCTGCTTCCCATTAAAATGCATTGCTTTCAATTTCGTAATCGCCACACGAAAAAAACGGCATTTACGTAACCTGTCCACGACTTAATAGATTACAATAACGTAACTATATAACGACCTGGCGTGAGACTGGGCTGTTAGTAAACATCCTTATTAAGTAATTTATTAAACACAATTTCAACATTTAAACAGAGTGATAATGTTACTTCACAGAGGTAGTCACATTTCCTGCTTTAAGCAGGTAGATAATGGGCCTCATGCAGAAACATTTTTGTCTTAAAATGTTCGATTCAACTTGATGAATGCCACGTATTTAGAAGGAGGGACACATTCGTGATATCCGCAAACTTATTCTTTCGGTCACACCCAAAGCTCATGAATTTGGAATTAGAAGGTGCTGTAAGCACCACACAACTTCTAACTTTGTTCTGGATCTTGTAATACACTTTGAAATTTTTCAAGGCAAAAGACAATTTTTTTGATTAAAAGTCCATTTTTGACCTCCACCCATTCTTCAAACTGCAAACATGCTCTCTACTCATCTATTTTTCCTTACTATTGAAGTCTGACTCGATGCAGTTCTCTTGTCCACCTGTGTTGCTTGGCTGCCCACCTTGCCATCTATTATAGTTGAATTTAGATCCATCAATGAATCCAAACACACCCTGAAAAACATAAAGTTGAAGATGAGTATTGACGTGACTCACATACTCCTCTATGTATTATACATTAGGGTCTTTCCTCCCATTCATCCATCAGTGAGTTGACTAACCCAGCCAATAAGACTTTCACTGCTTACCCCTGATCTTTTGGCTCCAATCCAAAATTTCTTGTAATTATGAATGGCATACCAGGTCAAACAAGTCATGAAGTTTGCTTCGTCTTCACTGTGTAGAGACACCAGATTGCTGTTTAAGGAGCGACAATGTGCCTGAAATGAACAGAAATGTAAGCATGTTAGTCATCACCAGTTTATTATCCAAGCCCAAGGAGACTAGCCTCTCATTGCCAGACATTCCTCTATAGTGCTGCAGAGGAGGGTCTGGCTAAGTCCACACAGCATACAGGGATGGGAGAAAAATATGTTCTGCTTTATTGGAATTTCTTTAAACCAATCACAATCATCTTGGGCAGAACTAAGCGCTGGACAGAGCAACAGTGCCTCAGCAAAATTGCCTCAGGAAGAAACTTGTTTTGTTGGAACGTGTACAATCAAAGGTTTTACATTGCAACAAAAAAACTCAGATTGGACAGAGTCTGAACTCCTCCTAGGCATATACAGATGTTCCTGACAAAAAATATATTAAAGGCATTTAGCTTGGTTCAAAAATGTGCATATTACGAACAAACACATTTTTGTAGCTAGGGACCAAAACATGTTTGCATATCTTGTCCAAAGTAAAGCTATTTATGCAAAACGTAAGATTTCTGTTTGCCATTACTAGTCTGAGGCTCTGGAAAAAAAATTGTGATTGCTCATGTGATTTTTACGAAATTTGGATGGTACGATCTAAGGCCACTCCTGAGGCCATGCCTAATTGTTGTACAGATTGGTCAAAATGGGCGTGGCCTATTAAACCCCAATTTATTATTAAGAATGCACATGTAAAATGAATGTAAATGGGAAATTTGTATTTCAATAACACATTGCAATATTTCCCGTGTTGTTGGGAGGGGACTAAGGCCAAAGAATTTGACCCCATCATACTGCTTGCAGTTCTATTTATACTGTGTGTGTGTTTGCATCACCTGTGCATCATCGAAATTTTTTTGTGCCCCGATGAATTTAGCACAGCGATCCGCAGCAATGCGGCTCCATCCGTCACCACATGGCGGAGCTGAATATTTTCGACAATAAAATGGAGATCCAACTGTGGAAACACAAGTTATTTAATGAACAAATGTTTCTTTGTTTTCTTGTTTTTAAATAACATGTTGGTAGTGGTAAAGTACTTACAATCAGGCTCTGCTGTCACAGTGTCCAGGATGCACACCAACAGCAGGACAGCAGTTAAAACAGCTAGACCCATGGCTCAAGGCTCACTAACTCTCAGTGCTCCACAGCTGGAATATGATCTGAATAGGTGACAGTTTGAAGTGTGAATATTTGCCATAGGCCTGTACTACGAAGCAAGATCAACATGCCCTGGATTTATTTCTATTGCCCGGTGTCACCAAAGCTACAACCGCGGCCCCGCATAAGCTCTGACATGACGGTAGTTAACAACTAGTTCAATGAACCCAGGGCTTCTCAATCAAGTGACGGACGTGTTCACATAAAAGACGAGAGGTTCGCACCATATGACCTATCGCAAACATGGACAAGTCTACCGAAGCCGCATATTTTACACAAGAAGAGCAAACGAAAATCCTACCGAAATGTGGAGAACACAGACACAGTTTTATAGGCAAAAAGCAAGGAAGGAAAGCTGGCCATAAATTGTCAACGTCGTGAATGTGTAAATTAGACTTATCAATATCACTGCCAGGCACAACAATATTCCACCATAATTACACTAGTGCGCTCCATAAACCTTCGATGCTGGAGCCTATTCTTTCAGTTGTAACCCTGGCAGATAAGCGATCATGGAAAAAATAAAAAAATAAATATAAAAACATAATTCAAACTGATTTGTCGCATTGGCAACATACAGCTAAAGAAGCTGACAAAGATAACAAGTGACCCACTGTTGTGATACGCAAAACACTGAGTTGAACCTGAAGTTACCTCGGTATTCGCAAATCTTGCTTCGGAGTATAGGCCTCAGGTCAGACACTTCCTGGAGAATTTTCTCATGATGACAACAAGACTTCAGGAAAAAAGTCTGCCACATAACTCCCAATAAAGCCACAAAAGGCCACTTCATATACATGTATTTTAACATTCAGCTTTTGTGTGGATTAAACAAACAAGATAACATTAATTAGTTGCATAACATGACCCTCGCCCTTTTCTTCCTGTATCCTCTGGTAATTTCAAATAAAGCTGCTTTAATGTAACTTATAGTTTCATAGTAGTGATAGTTGATAAAATTAAAACTCTTGAGAAATATGTCTAAATGCTCATTTGTTTGCATCTCAACCAGGAGACCATTCAGGCACATAAACACCCTTAAAGCCGTATGTTGTGTTTTACACTTCAGTTTATGTTCGTAATAAACAAACAAAATAATGTGTTAATTCTTTGTTAGTGTGACATAGTTCTTCACATTCAAACAACAACATTCAAATACTTTAGAAATGTGTCTAATGCTAATTTGATTTGCATCTTTACCAAAAGACTGTTGTTTCTGTGTGTCTTTTGGAAAGGCTGAAATAGTTAGTGGAGGACACCAGGGGTCAATTCTTGGACTGCCGTTGTTAAGTCTGTAGACACTGCCATTATGTCACGTCGTTCAGATATAATCACATCATCACTATGTTAGTGTAAAGATGTTGATAACACAACTTGATTTACATTTAGGAAAATATTAAGAAGAGGAAAAACCTGCGTACAAGCAGCTCAAAGCTCATTAATTAATATGTTATGTCTTCTTTGGCACATAACCTCATACAATGTGTAGAAGATTACCAATAAAATATAAACCTATATTCAGGTGCTTGCACCAGGAGACTATCAGATTTTAGATTCCAGCATTCATTGAATCACCTGTGAAATTAGGAGGCAACTTTATAAAGACATACAGTACAGATTTATACATACAACAAAAATCTAGCCCATGCTCACCACAAATGTGTTCTGGTTTCTCGTTGCTCCTCTGTTTGTCAGGTGGTTCTTCCTCTCACTATTATACTCATCACTCATGCCCTCTGGACATGGTAATGGCTCATTTGCATATGGTCGGTTATAAGAATAAACAGAACACAAATGTATACTCATGCCCCAGAGACACAGACCCTTGTTTGGGATGTGCATGAGAAACTCACTTCAGCCTAGTTGTGGTTCTGTTTTATCCCCCAATAACTGAAATCAAAACTTTTAGTTTAAGCGTGTTTGCAGTAACAAAATTATCTTATTACACGAAATTAGAAGTTCCATAAAACTGATAACATATGAACGTAATAAGTAATGTAAATGCGTTTTGTATTGTGATTACATTCTGTTACATTTGCAGCTCATACTGATCTGTTTGCTTTGCTGATACATAGTTTGATTTATTGGCAGGATAGCAGCTATATAACATTCTCTGTTAATGCGTGAGACCTAATGTAGCCTAAACTCAGTTCAGTTTAGCTCTTTTCCAACTCCCTAACCCAGCTGTGGCTCCACAAAGAACAACCCATGCAAAGCACCTATGGTGGATGGCATCGCTACAAACTTTCATCCAGACTTTTACGGCTATGGGATGAAGATAAGAAAACATTGCAACATAAAATACAATGACAATAAATATGTCCATTATTCCGAGCAGTTTCGTAGTTTTATTTTTCCAGTCCAATCTGTTAATAATATCCTTCTCTCTATACTTAGTTAAGTTCAGGCGAGTGATATCGCCTCTGTTCTAGAAACTGGTTTATGAACATTTTAATTCATCCCTTTGTATGTAAGAGCTTAGAGGGAGTTCGCATTGATGAGAACCACCAAAGATTGTTTGCTTCGACAACATTAAATATTTAAAGTTGAAGGGTGGGAATACCCAAATATTATTCGACATACTCTAGTCTCTACGTGAAGATGAAATGTTCCTTTGATTCATGTACTCTCTGGCAGGCGCGTAGTCAGTAATGGGCCCGGGCGGGACTGGCTCGCCCACTTTACTCACTGGCCCGTCCAGCCAAGTTTGATCAAATGTTTTATTATGAAAAATATTCGAATGTATGGAAAAAAAGAAAGAAATAGGAACAGAAGTTGAGTGTGTTTAATGTCTTCTCTTCTTCTGATTAAAACAAAACTGTTCAAACCATAGAATAAGGGTCAAACAATTAGGAAGCAGACTCTCCGGGCTAACGTTAGCTAGCTGGCTTTTTAGACAATGTAGACTAGGCTACATGTGTTAGGCAATGTACTGTTAAAAGTTACCGCGACAACAATGGCTTCTCTTTAACGTGATATGGACAGTTTTCTTGGATAGAGTACAGTGTAAAAAAAGGACAACCTTTTCTGCAGCATGTGCAGACATTTCCCCAGTGGAGCTGACAGCCCATCAGCCAGAGAGGAGTGTGTTTGAGTGCTGCATGGCCCTCACAGAGCTAACATTAACTAAAACGTGTTTCATGCTTCTTACGTTATTATTTACTGAACTGAATGATATTATGGCTCTATTTGATGTCACTGTTCAGTCCATTCCACTAGGTCACCCCACAAACTGAAACACCTGCTTTTAACAGCAGTTCACACAAGAGGTTGTTTGAACATACATTGTCCTCTTAGCTGATAACCCCCGGCTCTTTCAATAAACATTGCACGTATGTTACATGGTAAATTATTTTCTTTAACAGTAAACATAAATTGTGCAGTTTTGACTGTAGAAATGTCCGCAAATGTGGGCGCCCAGATAGCTCCGTTGGTAGAGCAGGTACCCATATATAGAGTTTACTCCTCGCCACAGTGGGCCCAGGTAACTAAACTAAACTAAATAACTTACGAACTAATCAGTTTTTTTTTTTTATTTGTTTTTTTGTTTTGTTATATTGTTTGTTATATTGTTTGTGTTTTATTTTGTAAAAAATAATAAATGAAATGAAATTAAACTGTATGTTGTCCTGCACGCCTATGTTTTTCTTGGCCAGTTCGCTGTTGCAAATAAGAACCTGTTCTCAACCGCCTACCTGGTTAAATAAAGGTTAAACAAAGATACATAAAATAGAGTTTGTGTCTCTAGGGCATGGGTGTACTTTCGTCCTCTGTTTGTTGTTATAACTGACCATCTGAAAATGTCCAGAAGGAATGAGTAATGAGTATCATAGTGAGAGGAAGAACCACCTGACAAACAGAGGAGCAACAAGAAACCAGAACACATTTGTGGTGAGGATGGGCTAGATTATTGTTGTATGTATAAATCTGTACTGTATGTCTTTATAAAGTTGTCTCCTAATTTCAGAGGAGATTCAGTGAATGCTGGAATCTAAAGTCTGAAAGGCACAGCACTGTTATGAAATTAACCATTTTATTGCACAAAGTGGCAACTAAACATGAACCCAAACAGCAGAGAAGGCGTTTACATACTGCATGACATGGATCAGACAGAAATCGCATGTGCATTCATAACAGCATTGTTGTCAGGACTATGGTCAGATCATGAGCAGCAAATGCGCAACCAGCAGTAAAAGAAAATCAAAGAACAAAAACTTCCAGTGGGGCAGTGGTGGCCTAGAGGTTAGAGAAGAGAGCTTGTCGGTTCAATCTCCAGACCAACAGGATAAAATCTGGGTGGGCAGCACTTGTCCCTTGTCATTTCCATCACTGACGTGCCCTTGAGCAGTGGCCAGCAGATCAGACTGTGGTTGTGCTGGGCCTCCCTGAATGAATAAAAGGTTAAAATAATGTAACTGAATTTTCTTCTACAGAAACCCACTACAGCCTAATTGGTGTTATCTTTTTCCCCCAGTGACTGAAATCTACACTTTTAGAACGAATTTATCTTATTAAACAAAATTAGAAGTTGGATGAAACTGATAACCCACAAAAAAAATGAGTAATGTAAATGTGTTCTGTATTGTCATTACATTCTGTTAACTTGCAGCACATACTGATCTATTTGCTTTGCTGATACACAGTTTGCTATATTGGCAGGATAGCAGCAAAACAATTTTGTTTGTTAATGTGTGAGACCTAATGTAGCCTAAACTCAGTTCAGTGACCCAGGTGTGGCTCCACAAAGAGAACAGAAGTAACACTTTTATTCTCAGACAGCTTCTTACTAAGTTTCTCTCTCTCTCTCTCTCTCTCTCTCTCTCTCTCTCTCTCTCTCTCTCTCTCTCTCTCTCTTTCTATCTGTCTCTCTCTGTGAAAGGGTCAGTACTGACCTTATATTAGTTGAGTGAAATCACCTCCGGCCTTTAACATAGATTCATTACAAAGCAGTATGAAAAACCTGTACATGTTTAAAGTAATATGTATTGATACTTCTGTGAACGATGCATGGATAACATTTCGTTCCATATCGCCCAGCCCTGTTGTATTTGTTCTAAAAAAATATAGGGCTAAATGATTTATACAGTAATTCATAACTTAGTGGTAACTATTCAAATGTTAGGCCTATATGATATAGCCTATACATGCAAAACAACAATCTTATGTTTGCAGTGGCGGCTTGTCAATAGAGGGCGCTGGGGCACCCTCCGGACGCACCTCGCTGCGTCCCTGGCAAATCAGATTTGACCTCTCGCCGGCCCCGCCCCCAAAATGGCCATTGTCCAATCACACATCATAGCAACCGTTACTATGTGAGCAGGTCCGACAAACATTGACTCCAAGCAAGATGGTGAAGCGGTGCGCCTACATCCTTGACACATGTATTCTATAGTCCTAATAGTAATATACAGGCTTATATTGCAATCTCTTAGGCCTACATGCAGGTGTACTTATATTTAAATAAACACACAGTAGCTGAGTTTATGCTGTGTCTTTTATTTTACTCGTGTTTTTTTTCATGAGTCAGAACGAGGCAACAGCTGAGGGAGAGTGCGTGTCCTCCGCCCCCGTGCTGGACCCTGTCTCCTGACAGCAGAGGGGCTGGAAAAACAAGCCGAAATAACTCGGTCAATGGTACAAATAAATCGTTCACGTTCAAGAGAAAACGATAAATGAGGGCCAACGTGAGCGGTGCTTACAATGGATAAAACAGTGTGGACGGCCCCACTCCCAGTTAAATGTGTTGAACATTACGAAGCATAAATACGTCTGCTCAAAGGGAAAGCTAACAGCTAACTAGTTACCGTGTTGTCTATATCTACTAACTAGAGGCAAGAACACAAATTGGACCAAAGTCATGATTACCATGGATATCATTGCCAGAATGTTAACCTACTCTCTAAGCTAAGTTTAACGAGCCCTTTAGCTTTAGCCAACATTAGTTAACATGTTAGCTAATGCTAGCTACATTAGCTGCTGTTGTGTTGTGTATTTGAGCTCCCCAACTTTATTTTTCGTCAGTTTACAACAAAGTCGAACATTTGAATATATCCCTCCACTGCATACTGTAACCCCTTTTGCCTCGATCTGGAGGATATCGCGGAGGTATTGCTCCAAAAAAGGTCACTGACACGCACATCCCGTCATGGCAATCTGTCCATAGACAGTAATCTGCATAGACAGTATAGGTAATCTGTCGCGCTGGTCGTGTTCGTGTTTGACCATTTGTTTGTCGGACGTAGCAACAGTAACTAAGGGGGGCGGGGCTTGGCGAAAGGCTAATTGGAGATATGTTATTTTATCCAATCTGATTGGTTCTCAACACCTGTCATTCAACTCTTCCCCCGGCCGCTACTGGAGAGTGAACGTGGACACAATAGTAGCGCCAGCAGGTAGCTCCTGTGTTGTTGAAATGGTCTAACCACTTTGATTAAAGTAGGAAACTAGCAACAATAAACAAGGAGAGATTCTTGAAAGGGTGAAAGAGAAGTTCTACAACGTCGTGGAGCTGCCGACCCCGTCCAAACGGCGTGTGAATTGAATATTCCGGTGAGTTATCTTAGCTGCTAGCTAGCTAACAGCAAATTACTACTATTGGTGTTGTTTACCTTGAGAATTGTTGCTTGATTTGTGTTTTAAAGCCAGTCGGAATTAGCTACTAACCTGATGAACCTGATAAAAGGGTATGGTTAATATTGAAATTGTTGTCATTGTACATTTAGGAAAATGTTAACTTAGCTGTTGGTTAATTCAGCTACAGACACGTATGTATTTTCCGTCCTTTAGTTGTGACTGCTATGTTTTCTGTAAGCTAGCTAGTCAATTAAGATGGACAAATAACATTGAGTTTAAGCTAAAATGTTTAAGTGAAATGTGGTTAAAATGTGTAGTATGTAAGAATATTTTGTATCTTGAGGAGAAACACAAGTGAACTGTTACTATGGACAAGTGAGTGACTATTCTACTATTTTGTGCAGGCTGTTTTTTGGTGAGACTCTACTAGAAACAGAACTGTGCTGTTCAAGTCACTGTCGTCATACTGCCTTCTGGGTTTCATCATCACCATCTTCTTACCGCTCACTCGATCTTCGCCATCATCATCTCCACTACTCACAGGATTTTCCCGTCGTTTCCCTACTCCATTCTCTGAGGAGCCAGGATGGGCAGTTTTACCCTGCTAAGGGTGGTGGTAGGAACTTAAACTAATGAAACAGGGTTGAACAAAGACTGATTTAGTATTCCCCTGTTTATCTCTATGAAATGAGAGATCTCAGTTTTTGGTTAATTTGGTTTTATATTTCTAATTTTCTTTGTTTTTGATATTTAAGTTGTGGTTTGAGTACATTGGGTTTGAACCTAATTGGCCTATCTAAATTTGATTACCATACTGACTCATTTAGTTTAGCCATGCTAGACTTCTGGTAAAAGATTATTTTGCATAATCTCAAATTGAAAGTAGTACTGGTTGTGGGTGCAATTTGTTTCATTCCCTTTTTCTAAATGACTCTGTTATAGCCATCCAAAAGTAAAACATCAATAATTCGATAATTATTGATCTAGAGAGTCCAGAGAGGTGTCCTAGACTGGTCTGGTTCTGATTGGCCAAAAAAAGGGACTAGTTCGCAAAAGTAGGTTTTTAACATATTCGTAAATATTTTTTTTTCTCTTTTATATAATACAGAACTGCAAGACTCGTGGGATTCCACCAGCTCCTCATCATCAGACTCCTCGGAGAAAGGGAAGAAAAAGAAGAACAAAAATGAAGAAACCAAGGAAGAGCAAAAAAAAAAGGGGGGAAAAATGTTAACTTATGTCTATATGATTAAAATTGAAAGTTCACAATCTGTTTTGTAGTTGTTTGTTTGATTAAAGTGCCACTTTAATTTACAGCCCGCTATGTTGTAATTACCCTGTAACTACGTGTAACAAGGGGGTAACAAGTGCCACTTTAATTTACAGCCCAGCTATGTTGTAATTACCCTGTAACTACGTGAAACAAAGGGGTAACAAGTGCCACTTTAATTTACAGCCCGCTATGTTGTAATTACCCTGTAACTACGTGTAACAAGGGGGTAACAAGTGCCACTTTAATTTACAGCCCGCTATGTTGTAATTACCCTGTAACTACGTGAAACAAAGGGGTAACAAGTGCCACTTTAATTTACAGCCCGCTATGTTGTAATTACCCTGTAACTACGTGAAACAAGGGGGTAACAAGTGCCACTTTAATTTACAGCCCGCTATGTTGTAATTACCCTGTAACTATGTGAAACAAAGGGGTAACAAGTTTGACTTACACTGTAACAACAAAAAACAATGGTATATTTATACTGTAACTGCAGAAAATATTTATAGTTTTGCTTGCCTTGTTTTCAGCATAGTTGTCTATTTTTAATATTGCTTGATGACCCAACAAAATCCTGTACTCTTTTACTTTAAGGTAAGCTATTGAAAATTCTAGATAAAACCATAGCAGACACTCATTCCCCTGAATTTCAAGTTTTGTTGTTCAGTAATATCCATTATGCATTATGAAATGAATATGTACCCCGTGGTACTTAGGCCTAAATATGTTTTAATACATTAATACAAAAAGGTATGTGGTTTATGATTGAATGAAGACCCAGCACACTTTACAACCATTTCAGAGGTCTCTTCTGAATCAACACAGTTTGCAGAAACCACTCGGATGATGTGAAAGCAGCCATGGTACAACGACACCAGTGCCATCACCACACACCAGCTATATGGAGACAAGTGTGATAGAGCAAATTCAGTGAATGTGTGTTCTCACTATTGCTCTTAAAAACGTAAGATTGTTGTTTTGCATGTATAGGCTATATCACATAGGCCTAACATTTGAATAGTTACCACTAAGTTATGAATTACAGTATAAATCATTTAGCCCTATATTTTTTTAGCATATGTCATAGCCTACATACCATGTAATATTAAAATAGTTAGCCCTTAGATATGAAATATTGCATATTATTTATATTTTTCCTGGTTTTTATTCCCCAAATATTATAAATTGTTCCCTGATAATTACATATACATACTTTATAAGTACACTATAATTACTGAAAGGTGCGCTGTAAATTCGTTGTACTTACGCCGTACTTTTCCTGGTTGTTACCCCTATATTACCCAAATATTATAAATTGTTCCCTGATAATTACATATACATACTTTATAAGTACACTATAATTACTGAAAGGTACGCTGTACATACTTTATAAGTACAATATAATTACTGAAAGGTACGCTGTGGTACGCTGTAAATTCGGTGTACTTACGCCATACTTTTCCTGGTTGTTACCCCTTTATTACCCAAATATTATAAATTGTTCCCTTATAATTACACGTACTTACTTTATAAGTACACTATAATTACCGAAAAGTATGCTGTAATTTCCGAGTACTTACGCATTAATTTCCGGGTTGTAATCTAAAGCGTTACCAAAAATTAATACAGTGTATATTCAAAGCTAGAAGCAGCAGGTAGTCAATGGTGGAGCAAGCAGTTTGCATTGTCACTCAGAAATGTTATTTGAAAGAAATTGAATACATTTCAGGTGTGTGTGAAAAGAAATATTGCAGAAACTCACTTCAGCTGGGTTTGGGTTCTTTTTTATCCCCCCAGTGACTGATGTCAAAACAATCTAAACTGTCTGTTTAAGTCTATTTGCAGCAACAAAATTATCACATTACACAACACTAAGACCAAGACATTAGAAATAAGTAAGTAGGGGCGACCTCTAGCTCACTCAGTAAGAGCGTTCGCCCCATGTTGGCTGAGTCCTGCAGCGGCGCAGGTTCGAATCCGACCTGCTGCCCTTTCGCTGCGTGTCACCCCCCATCTCTCTCCTCCTTTCCAGTCTATCCACTGTCAATAAAGGGAAAAGCCCCAAAAAATAATCTTTAAAAAAAAAGAAATAAGTAAGTAAATGCATTCTGTATTGTCACTTCACTCTGTTACACTCTTAGCTCATAATGCCAATCTATTATCTTTGCTGATGCACAGTTTGCTTTATTAGCAGGGTCAAAAAACTTAATAAAAGTCTTGATGATGGGGCATCATCTGTGCATGCTGAAATGATACGGTGAAAGAGCTATTCCTGACCTATCACAGAGCGCCCTCTGCTGTGTTTTTGGTGAATTGAAAGCTGCCCCGGCTCGCAGGATAAAATCTTCAATTATTCTGAAATTGCTGTGCAGCTGCAATTGGAATTACTAATTGTGAAATGTAAAATATTTACAACTCACATTGCTTTTAAAAGAGGATGCAGATTATGTTGTGCATTTAAAATTAATTTTGGATGATTAAAACTGATTACACTGTCACTCAAGCAACTGTTTTATTTGACACTTTTACAAGTGGCTTGTTGATTAATAAAAAATAAATTATGATACACAGGCAGGGACAGGTGATTGACAGACGCTTCACTTTATGTCATAGTCAAATAAACAATTAACTTTTTTAGAAAACAGTTGCAGAAAACCAAATGGATATTGGGGAACAGAACCAATGGAAGAAGCAAAACAATCCATACATTACACATGTGTTTTCATTTGCTTTGTAATTGCTGCATTTTTATTAAATTTTCAGAACAATAGGCCTTTTTCACAGAAGACATTTTGACTCATTCTAGCAGGAAAAACCCAGGTTAAAAATGTTACAGTATTAGCACACCTAAATGGATTTCAGCCCATTTTTTTCCATCAGTAATTACACTCTGCTTTACTCAATATTACAAGCCAAAAAAAAAGGTCTATAGAAAATACATATAGCTGAGTTACATTAATTACACTTAATGGTTTGGAAATATAACAGATGAGTCGAAAGCAACATGCCAAACAGTTGCTTTCTGTTTGAAATAGAAATGCAACAGCTTATTATCAAAGTAACTTGTCATTAATAGACCCCTTGGGTTTCTTATAAGTCGTCACGGGTGCAGCTTAGAGAAACAAGATGAAATAGAAGCATCAGTGGCATGTTTTCACTTTGGTGGGACTTCGGGAACGGTCTCGGCGCACATAAAGTACCTCTGCTCTGAGCAGCTTACATCATTCCACCAACCCCAGTCTGGAAAACAAGAAACAGAAAACATCACATTCAGTGGCATCTGGAGTTACAGTGGAACACATTATTTCAAGTCATTAAATACAATCCCAGAATTGTAATACCTATACTACCATGCTATTTAGTATGCAAGAAGAAAATGTAGTATGTCCCAATTATAGAAATAAAATGGCTAGAAAGGCCATTGAACTGTTTCCTGTGGTCGTTTGATTGGTACACAACAAAATGGTGATTGTTGTTGGTTGTCATAGAGACAATGCACGTCAGTGGGACGTCAGGATGCGCTCTGGAACTGTTTTCCACCTCCGATGTTTAGCAGCGTACAGCCACTTCCCTAAACGTCTCAAACGGGGCTCTGTGTTTCAAACGGGGCTCTGTGTCTCTCAGGAGGTCTGAGATCTACCGTATCAGCAGAGATATCACGTAATGCACAGTAGACTACGGTGCAGGTAGACTATAGATTATTTTCTAAAATATATTGACTTTATTCTTGTAATAGCCTATATTATAACTTTATTTTTTTTTTTACAAAATATCACAACTCCCTGAAATCTCAGAGGGCACAGATGGGATGAGTTATATTTTGAATGTGCACAAAGTTTTGGACATGAGCAGAAATCTTACTCAATCATCTGAAATATAACAATCAAGAGGTTTATTAATAAATTAAATGAATAATGTATCACTGAGGTGAATAATTGTCATATGCACATTTACGGAGGTTACTTCCCCAACAAAAGATGCAAAACATGGAAGAATAAATGATGCCTAAGCTACATGTGTGCTGACTCAGATATAATTAGAAAAGTCAATCTAAAGGAGAATAAATAGATGAAAGCAATACAGAATTCCTGACAGCCTTAATGCAATATTTTCCATTATGTTATTATATTTGGATTGTAGCCTAATGTTTCTCTTTACATAAAGATAATTTTTGGTAAAAATTCACCAAAATGCAGAAAATGAAGTGTTTAATGCCAAGAAAATTCTGGGGGGAGGACCCCCCAGACCCCCACAGTCACCAAACAAATCTGGAAGCAAAACCTTGGCCTTTGAGTTGCCAGGCCAGTTATTATTAGACCAAAATGTGCCATCTAACAAACTGGAAGCTAAAATGAACATACACTGGCTATTAGCAAGCTGGGCCAGCCAATCTCTGTTAAAAAGGCTATAATAGTGGTTTCTGATTCTCTTAATTCAACATAATTTTCTTGTTTAAAAAGATGTTTACATATTTGACAACCAATATTTTCAAACATGTTCAATTTCATACATTTTCCAAGGGTGAAATCCATTGCCTGTCTGTTAACATTAGCCTATAAAAGGTTTTAAAAAAATAATAATAAAGTAAGTGAATTGTGAAGTATTTTTCTTTGTTTGAATAACTAATCAACCCTACCTTACACATTAATACTGGAAAAAGAGCCCATTTGGTGTAAAAACACATTAAGTCATTTTACTGCCCGTGGGGTGGGAGCACCGCCGCGCCAGGCAGTGTCCCACATTGTCCCTCAGAAACATACCCCTCGTCCCCCCTTGGGCTTATTAGCAGGTGGTCACCCTAGCGGGGAGTGAGAAGGGATAGTTAGACCCAGCGACAGTGGGTCAGCGGACCACTAATATTAGACCCAGCCCGCTGATCTCCTCATTCTCTGTAAGGGATACAGCATAAAAGCACAGCGGAACCAGCAAGCCAGCCAGCCGGTGTTAGTTGGCTAACATTAGCTTGCTAAGTCCAACTTAACGTTACCCTCTCGCCACATAGTTCACAGAAAATGAGTTGAATAAAGCTGTCACTCGTGGCGATAGCAATGTGCATTTATTTTTTCATATGTGCTGCCCATAGGTGCTGCCTGAGCAAGCACAGTCAGCCCAGTGGCTTGTTTGAATTTGGGTCACCAATCACAACAGAGTGGGACAGCTGACCAATCAGAGCGGACTGGGCTTTTTGGGAAGGGCTGGCCAAGAGCTCAGACAGAGTGTTTCAGGCAGAGGCACCTCAGCAATGAGCATTATGAGAAATGGTAATACGTTTTCTGAACATCATAGCATGTAAACCAATTGTAGTAGACTCCAAGAGTACAAATATAATGCTGAAAAGGAGGATAATAGGGGCTCTTTAATTTTCTGCCTCCATAAATTCTAAAATCTACAACATTTCTTTCTACTCTACTAATTTTCTTCCACTGCTGAAAGAAACATTGAGTAAGGGTTATTATCAATAAAATCAACAATCTCCTCGTCAGACGAATCAGGGATTTTTTCTGCAAGTTTTGGTCCAACATTTACAAAATAATTAAATAAAGTAAAAGCCATTTACGACATCATCTATATTATTAATAATCATAACATTATTAATAAAGTGATGGTGATAATTAACTTGTTTAGAACCATTACCAATAACACTATTTAATATATTCTATAAACCTTTAATACTGCTTTTATAAATATCTAATAATTTGCTATAATATTCTTTCAAACAATTTCTCATAATACTAGTTACTTTGTTTCTACATCTTTGTTTGTTTTTTATGAATTATTTATAAAGTATTTTTTTGCAGGCATTTTGTAATCCCTTTTTCAACCACGGTCTGTCTGAATATTTAAGTTTCCTATTGATTTGTAAGAATATATAATATGCTTTATCAATGTTTTATTCATTATATACCTTTTCCCTATTTCCATTTAATAATTAATTTTTTAAAGCGTTTATTGCCATTCTGTCTGTATTCGTCTGTACTCAAATTTAATTTCCTGCTTTTCCTTCTTATAGTCATTATCAAAAACTGTAAACACTGGTAGATGGTCGCTGATGTCATTGATCAGTAATCCACTGATTGTGTTATTTTCTGTAATATTCGTAAATATGTTGTCAATCAAAGTTGCACAGTGAGATGTAATCCTGCTGGGTCTAGTGATTTTTGGATAGCGGCTTAAGCTGTACATTGTGTTTATAAAGTCTTCAGTTGGTTTTTGGTTATTTTGATTAAGCATATCTATATTAAAATCTCCACGGATGAACTTGACCTTTTGATTTGACATTGTGAACATTTCTTCCATCCACCCCTTAAATAGTTCAGTATTGGAACCTTGTGCTCTATGAATATAGCTAAAAAAATTACATTCTTCTTCTTTTCTATGCAGATTTCAACTGTTAAACATTCTAATAAATTTCCTATTGCAGTTGTCATTTCCTCTACCACCTTAAAATTGAGTTTTTTGTCCACATACACAGCCACGCCTCAGTTACACAGTTTGCTATATTAGCAGGGCACCCTTAAAATTGTGCTTGTTCATGTGGGAGACCTAATACAGCCTAAACCCAGCTCACTTTGGTTCTTTTCCAACTCCCTGACACTCTTATATTTTTAGACTGAGAGACGATAAAGTCTGTACTGAGCTTTATTAAGTTTGACATTTTAATTACTCAATTTTCTTCTTTCTTTTAAAGATTATTTTTGGGGCATTATCACATCTGAGTTTATGGAGCTTGTTTATTTGTCTAACCTCGGTGTCTTTACATGCTTATGCAGTGAAGTGCTGCAGGCTCGTATAGGAGAGCGGTATTCCAACCAAAGCAGCCTTAGGGGGACAAAAGGGCAGAGTAAAGAAATAGGTTTTATTTCAGCCGATAGAAAACCATTAAAATATCCATATGTCCATCCAGCCCCAAAGATCAAAATATTTTTATCTA
The DNA here is from genome assembly GCA_025617405.1 of Perca schrenkii. Lineage (NCBI taxonomy): Eukaryota > Metazoa > Chordata > Actinopteri > Perciformes > Percidae > Perca > Perca schrenkii. The sequence continues at coordinate 23,042,447 of CM046805.1, forward strand.
AACAAGAGATAAAACACAGACCAGTTTGTTTTAATGCTTCAGGCTTTTAATTTTGCAAAAGACAAGAAAGAAAAGTTCACTGACAATATACGTCAGGTTGTGCTAAAAGCAATCATTTCATAACACCTTCAGTCTGCTCTTATTAAAGGCAAAAAGCCTCAGAGACAGTCCAGCTCCTTATTTTCACCTGTCGCTTCCTTCCTTAAATAGCGTTACAGCAATAGAACAGAAATAAAGATATGAAACTTAAATGAGACCGTTCAGCTCAGATGAGAGACTGATGGAGTAAAGACGGATGTATTTAAAGGCAGAAACACAAACACACCTCCCCCAGTTTTTGGGCTTTTTACGGGTACGTTATGGTGTCAGACCAGGCATCATCAGGGTTTCTTGGCGCAAAGAGACGGTCTTTGTGAGTCGCACTGCATGTCATCCCAGCATTTCTGAGCTGCGTGTACAAAAAAAAGGTGAGTTACCGAATGCTAGTCAGCGAATGATACACATAAACAAAAACTCAAACTGTTAAATGTGACTAATTATTCGTGATGGTTACAGTTAGGTAATACTATGATCAATGATAAAATACAGATCATTGCTAAAAACGTACATGTTGTAATAGTGTGTATGGTTAACCCACCTACTGATTTGATAAAACAAAAAGATATCTGACTCAGAAAGACTTTTTCGCTCAAGATATGCTATATGAGCTGTATCACTGTTACTGTACGATAATCAATATGTAATTTTACCTCCAACATTTATTTGCAAACAATTCTGCCTGCCCCCGAGGTTATTAGGCTCTCCCCCACACCAGGTGGAGTAGTTGAAAGGTGTGCCATCGCTCCAGAGCCATTTCTTTTCCTGGAATAAAGAAATAAATTGAGTAAGCCATGAAATTAAAATCTTTGCGTACTGTAAGTGAGAGTATTGGTTTTACACGCCGAGAGTTGTGACAAAGGTGATTTTTAATGCTCCACATGCAGTATCTTGAACTAATGCTCAGAAAACTGCAGGTTCGCTGCAACTCTCACTTCATTTGAATCATGGATGATGCTGTCTTTTAAAAAAGAGAAGAAAAGTAATTTTTCATTTCTTACACAGCAGTGCAACTTTTACTCTTGTATTTCATTCCTGTCTTATGCTATTTTACCTGTTTTTATATTCGCTTTAACAAATTTATTTTTGATTTATTATTTTGATTGGTTTAACTGCTCTTTAATGTTTTATGAAAAGTACATTAAATGGCCTTGTTGCTGAAATGTGCTCTATTAATAAAGCTGTCTTGCCTTGCTTGACAAAGTGTCAGTATTTGACAAGTTTGGGGAACAGGCTGTGAGAGCCGTGTAGAGGCAATTCCAGCCCACTATTTTTCAGTATTTTGAGTACAGCTCCTTCATGATAATATGGTATAATTTAATATAGAATATAAAATATAATATACAGTGAAATGTAGTAATATAGCATGTTCTGTCATGTTTATATATATACATACATATATTTTTAGTAGAGCAATAAAGTGTTTAATTTAAAGTATAAGTGTCAGTTTAGTATAATATATTATAAAAAGTATGTATATTTGGTTTGCAATATCTGTAACCTGTGCATTAATACCAACATTACCTCTTGTGCATCAGTGCCTCCAATCCAGGTTACTTTGTCCTCATGACTGTTGGCCTTGATCAGCCTTTGAAGCTCTTGATAGTCCAGGATGTTGTGAACGGATGCAAGGTTTCCTCCCATGGACTCACAGTTTTTCTACAGTACAGGAGACAATCAGACAGACAGACAGACCAACAAAGATAGGACTTGTTAAAAAAGTAAGAAGGAAGACACCAAGTCAGCAAAAGATGCCAAGAAACCAAATGTCCATGTGTATGCAAACAAAATGAACTTGTTGTAGAGGTTAATGTCGCCAACATTACCTCAGCTTTAGCCCAGGTCATTGGGCTTGGAATGTAGAGGAAACAACGGCCATTGAAACTAGACCAACCCCTGGAGCATCCTACTCTCAAGTACCACCTGACAGCTATTTGTAGGAAAAAAGTTCACTGGGTAATGTGGAGGTTCCAGTTAAAGTCTCATTAGGGAGCACTTTTATATTCCAATTTTAAATCCATTTATTTTGATAGTATGAAGATGTTATAAATGCACAATAAACACACAGCGTAGGTGAAGTAATCTGGTCTAAAATCCACTCACCTGTTTGGGCTTTATTGGTCTTTTCCTCTGGAACAGCTGGAAGAAGTTTGACACTGCAGTTATTGGATTGGATTGTTATAGTTTATTGGCAATAAATACATCCTTAACACTTAATACTCACCAGCAGCTCCAGTCAGAGCCGTCATGGCACAAACCAGTGCAAACACAGTCAGTGTCTTCATGGTGAAGATGATAGCTTTAATGTAGAGAGACAGACATGTTACTCATACTTGTGTAGGGAACAGACAATGCCTACTGACTTTAAGTCAGTAAAGGAAAGTCAGATGATGATATAGAATGTTTGTAACAAAACCTGCTGCAAAATATCCTCTTCTTCACTTCTTTCAGCTGTCCTGTGACGAGGTGCTGAAGAAGAGAAAGACCAGCACTTAAATACAGCTACTTATCTCATCATCACTCAAAAAAACGGGAACTGACAAAAGACTTTTAGTCATAGTTATATTATATTAATTTGTACTAAAATTGCCACTGTTCATCATACCAACTGCAATATTTGTGATGAATCATATTTCTCAATATCTGTAAATATGAAATAAAAAATAAAACGTGTTTTCGTCGATTCATGTCTAGAAACGCAAATGTAGCAAGCATCTCGCTATCACTAACGTTATCCACATGTATATTTACACACAACAAATGATATATCCAGCTTCAAAAAAGTCTAAAAGTCGGAAGTTAGAACGAATGCATTGTGGAAAGAGTGGTTGCTATGAAGACGATACACAGAGTTGAGTCCTGTTGCTCTGATTGGTTGTAGGTCTATCCAATGAATGCAGAAGAATTTTCTCTCCTGGTTCGGTTGGAACACGCCCCATAATCACAGCCCAATGGAGCGGTTTCAGACTCACATTCTGACTAGAATCTGAGTAGCACCACGTCAGGCTAGGTTTCTTATACTGTCTAGACTCAGGTTTGGCTGTAAAATAATGACACGGGCTTCCAATGCCGGAACCAAGACGGTGTCACTCGGCACTGCACGTCTCACTTTACTCAACCCCAACACAGACAAACGTCAGAAAATACAACACTTTAGCCACTTCCATTTTTTCGTCACAATAAAAGCTCTACGCTTATTGCAACTTCCTCTTAAGCCTCAACAGAGAGGTTACACAATAAAATACCTTACATTAGTATTGCATGTCCGTTATGGCATGTTCATTTGTGGAATATGCAGTGAACATAGCCAAAGTTACATCACATTAACTGTAACATTAACTACCCGCAAATTAAAACCTGCAAACGTTAGCCCAGTGCATAACAACAATTGTTTATTACTGAACAGAAATCGTGTCAGAGTGTTGTATAAGTAGCATACTGTAAGGTTGAGGATGACCTTATGCAATATGCTCCATTCCACTAGATAAATGTATATGTCTTGGCAATTAAATATATATTTTTTCAATCAATATAGGCTATTTATCAGGCAGGGGCCTGTGCACTGTCCGAGTCTTCTGGGTTAAAATGGAATTACAGGTTGTTATAGCATTGTCTCAGATTTTGTTCAAACCTTGTATATATCACCAATGTATCCCAAAACCAAAGCCTGTAAAATATTTCTGTTCAAATCCTATATCTTCATATTTTTAGCCCTTTGAAGGAAAAAAAAATATGACCGATTCTGCTCAGGCTCAAAAGGCCAGCGTTTTTTCTGACTCCACTTGGTCACTTCTCAAGCTACCTCTGTATTTGTTGACTGGTAGACCAGAAAATAATACTCAGGATTCGCTCAGTTAAATTTAACAAAGCTTTAGTAAATATATGATATTGCAAGCAGAATACAGCTTATGCATCATGAAAAACAGGAACCCATGCATAAGGACCACACACTCTTTAAGACATATTCTTTCTCATCCTAACGCCAACAGTCTGCCCGGGAATCTGGTCCCATCCTATCCTCTGCCCTCTCTCTTTATTCTCTCCAGGTTGCTCCTTCCACCATGGTGTCTAGGCCAGGTCAGTTTGTCATAGCTCAGATGTTCTGTCCCCCGTGAATCGTTGAATCACTCCTACTCTCTCCTCCTCTCCTGGCCTCAAGATTGGCTGTCACTATTAGATATTATACTGAGTGCATTCTATCCCAAATGTTTATCAGGAGCAATTTGCTCCTTCTGCAACTGTCTTATCTTACACATGCCAGACAAGAGGAGAGAGCGAGGCCATCCCAGACTACAAGACATTCTATTCTTAAACAAAATATATTTCTACACCTTGAAATTACTTCAGTTTTATAGCCTGAAAATCACATTATCTGGGAAGCAATATTTGGACATTAATATGATGAAAAGTATTGTCCATAGGCAGCCCAAACTTTGTAGGGTGGAAGACGAACATGTCAATACAACTGAACCATTACAAGTTTGTACGGCGTGCCCTAGATTTGGAAAAAAGTGTTAAAAGACTGACATTAAGGGTAGCATACACTTTGAGTAAAATCTAAGAAGGTGCAGCAACTGTTTTCCTGGATTTGGTCTAATTTGAAACAGAATGACCCAGCTGCATGTCATTTTGCTCAAATCCTCCCACTCAGTGCTCAGTTTTTCCATTGACTCAGGCAGGTTAGATAGAAAGCAAAGTCTACTTGGACAGTGATAAATTTTGAAAAATAAATCTTGTGTTTTGCTTAAATATCTTATCCTTCTGCTATTACGAAAAACAATTTGAGCTGTTTATTGGATTATCTCTGATAAAACATGAAATGGTATGTAATTTAAGTTTTAAAATGGACCTTGAAAGAACGTGAATTTGACCTTGGAAAAGGTGTACAAACCCTGAGTACAGATATTTACATACAACAAGAATCTAGCCCATGCTCACCACAAATGTTTTCTGGTTTCTCGTTGCTCCTCTGTTTGTCAGGTTGTTCTTCCTCTCACTATTATACTCATCACTCATGCCCTCTGGACATGGTAATGGCTCATTTTCCAATGATTGGTCATAAGGACAAACAGGGCACGAAAGTACACTCATGCCCCAGAGACACAACCCTTGTTTGAGGTGTGCGTGAGAATTTTCTTTTGCAGAAGCTCACTTCAGGCTAGATGGGGTTCTGTTTTATCCCCCAGTGACTGAAATCTAAACTTTAAGTTTAAGCATGTTTGCAGTAACAAAATGATCTTATTACACAAAATTAGAAGTTGGATAACATTTTTTTTTTTCAGACAGTTTCTTACAAAGTCTCTCTCTCTCTCTCTCTCTGTGAAAAGGTCAGTACAGACCTTAGTTCAGTTGTGTGAAATCACCTCTGGCCTTTTCATAGATTCATTACAAAGCAGTATAAGAAAACTTGTACATTACAACATGTATATTGTAATGTGTATTGATACTTCTGTGAAAGATGCACGGATAACATTTTGTTCCATATCGCCCAGCCCTGTTGTATTTGTACTATTACAAAGCAATAGAAGACAAAACTTTATCCCTTTGGTCTCATCAGCCTGCCACAGCCTTTGTGCATTAATGTTGACCTCAGAGATGAAAACCAGGAAAAAGGTCAACATCCTCAGTTTGCTATCCATCCCTGATTGGTGGCTGTTGGTTTAATGAAGGAGAGAGACCAGAAACAAATATTCAGTGACGCTAAAACAATGTTTTCTAGTCTATTCAGCTTGCCGTCTGTCTCTAGTTATTTACAGTAACTCAACCCATGCAAAGCACCGATGGTGAATGGCATCGCTACAAACTTTCATCCAGACCTTTACAGGAATGGGATGAAGACAAGAAAACATTACAATATAAAATACAGTGACAATAAATATATCCATTATTCCGAGCAGTTTCTTAGTTTTGTTTTTCCAGTCCCAGGCGTGGTAGTCTAGATGGAAACAGGGGTCCATGCGCACCCCCGGGTTTTTTTATGCCACCTGATTTTTTTTAAATCCTTGAAGTGTCTATTTTCAGAATCTGCCAGGTACCAAGCTGAAATAATGTCCCAAAGGCTTCATTTTTAACCCTTTGCTGCACCCGACCGGAACCCAAAAAATAACAAAATGATATAGAAAATGGCACAACATTTGAAGTAAACAACATACAGAGACAAATGAACACATTTCCCCATACAATGCTGACCCAAGGAATTTAATGGAATGGTTACTTTGACATTTGACAACATGTTGACTCTTTGTTTTTTTTATTTATGGCCAAAAAATAAAAAATAATAAAAGTTGACCTAAACTACTCATCTTCCTCATCATCACTGAAGAGATCTTCTAAGTTTATTTCTTCCAACACTTCATCATCATCATTATGTTCATACTCTCCATCCTCTTCAACAACAGACAAGTTGTTGTTGTTGGAATCAGCTACCTTGTCAAGAGCTGCCTGCTCTTCTGACTCTGCTCTCTGAGCCAGTACCTCAACATAAGAAGGAGGGAGGATGGGTCCAATTGTCCAAACAGGTTCCAACACCTCCTTCTTTCCTGTCTTCTCCCAGCCCATGCCTGGATCACATGGTTTGGGGCTCTCGATTATTGCCTCATTTGCTCACTTATAGCAGGCAACTCTGTAATTGGCTCACTGTATATGTGGGAAGAGACAGACTTTGGGGGGTGGTAGGCATTCCAGGTCTACTTTTGACTTTGAGTCCAGGACTTTGTCAGCACCGACCATTTTTCTCAGCATCTTGGCTCGTACTGGATCAACTGAGGTCATCCGTGCTTGGCCATACATGATGCATGTGAAGCTCTCCATCTCCCATTGAAGCTCATTTGTGACCAGCCAGTCTGCACCAAGCTGCCTGGAAGCATTGTGGAGTTTAGGATTCTGCTGTAGCTTCTTCAGGGGATTCACCTTTCCTTTGCCTTTAAAAGCGCTGGCGAATCCTCTTTGAAGGCACTTCAGCTGTGTTACAATGTTTAATTTTCCCCATGGTATGTATGAAGTATTGAGCCTGAAATTAAAACAAAAACTTTAGCTAGCTACCAAGTAAGCTACCAACACTGCTAGTCAAGAATACTGATTTGATTTCCGAAAGCCTATGATTATAGTAAAAACTGTTGAAAAATTACTTTAAGTTATGACTACAAAGGTATAGTTTTAAATACTTACTGAAATTTTTCCAAAAGAGAGAGCAGTGGGAGATGGCGATCTGCGGGTACCAACCGACGACCACCAACTGCCAACTGCAAAATCCCAACATTCCAAAACTTTCTGTAGTTTTTTTTTGTAGTTTTTTTATTTATTTATTTTTTTTAAGTTAATTGGCTTTGTTTTGTTTACTTCAACAGTAAAGCAATTTTCAATTTCTTCAGCTACGGGATAGGTGCAGTAAAAGGTTCAAATAAACCCCATTTCAGGCTGCTATTAGTATAATATAAATGTTGTCAAATGAGCTTTTATTTTGCTGTTTTTGACCATAGATGGTCAATATGTTGTAAAATATAACAAATTACAATTTCCCTGGATCAGAATTGTATGGAAAAATGTGTCCATTTGTCTCTGTAAGTTGTTTACATCAAAATTTATGCCACTTTATATCATATTTAGATTTTTCGGGTTTGTTGCAAAGGGTTAAAAATAAAGCATTTTGGACATTATTTCAGCTTGGTACCCAAATTAATCTGAAATAGACACTGGAATGATAAAGAAATAACAGGTTGTGAAAAAGAAATCACCCTATGCGCTTGAGAAAACAAAAAATAGTTGATCCTCTAACCATCTTTGGCAATTCTTTGCTATTTTTGTCCAGAAATAGGGTCAATATATTGTCAAATGTCAAAAATAACCAAATTCCTTGGATCAGAATTGTATGGGAAAATGCGTTCATTTATCTCTGTATGTTGTTTACTTCAAATGTTGTGCCACTTTCTATATAATCCTTTTTATTTTTCCGGTTCCGGTCGGGTGCAGCAAAGTGTTAAAAATTAAGCCTTTGGGACATTATTTCAGCTTGATACCAGGCAGATTCTGAAAATAGACACTATAAGGATTTAAAAAAATCAGGTGGCATAAAAAAGGGGGGGGGGTGCGAGTGGACCCCTGTTTCCATCTAGATTATGGGCAATCTGACGGGCAACGCGTCAAGTTGGCGCAATCCTGTGAAACTGTTGCGTTTGTGCTTGTCACAAGCACACGCCTGTTGCAAGAGCTGAATTGTCTAATGTCTAAATGTCTAAATTTTCCCTACGCAAGCGACACGCTGTGCACATCAATGAAGAAGTGAGTGATTCTTGCTGTTTGTGAGTTCCTTAAATATAAAACTGTGTTCTAAACAGTTATCAGGACATAGACAGCAGGGCTTTTGTTGGTCAGAGCATCGGCACAAGACTGGATTAACGTTCGTAATTATGACTATAGGTGAGACTAGGATTACCACTATTTGTGAAATAGACCTTTGAAATAGATATATGATACCACATTCAAATAATGTCGATCAGTTATACTGGCAGTAATATAGTAGTGCACAGATTCCCCATGGTCATTACGCAATGATCGCCTGGCGTTTACACAGAGAGCGTCTTTTCATATGAGGAGCGCAATGAGACCACGCTGATCCATGCGACTACGTAGGGGAAGTGTAGCTCCCCATCTGAAAAGCCTTTAATACAACACTTTATCCCTTAGGCCTCATCAGCCTGCCACAGCCGTTGTGCATTATTGTTGACTTCAGGGATAAAAACCAGGACAAAGGTCAACAACCTAGTTGGCTATCCATCTCTGTTTGGTGGCTGTTGGTTTCATGAAGGAGAGAGACCAGAAACAAATGTTCAGTGAGGCTAAAACTATGTTTTCTAGTCTATTCAGCTTGCTGTCTGTCTCCAGTGGTTACAGTTACTCAGCACATGCAAAGCACTGATGGTGGATGGCATCACTGCAAACTTTCATTCAGACTTTTACAGGTATGGGATGAAGATCAGAAAACATTACAATCATTATTCTGAGCAGTTTCTTAGTTTTATTTTTTCAGTCCCATCTTTTAATAATACCCTTCAGAGAGAAGGGTGTGTGAGGACGAGTCTGTACTGAGTTCAGTTCAGGTGAGTGATATCGCCTCTGGTCTAGAAACTGGTTAAAGAACACTGTATTCCTCACTTTGTATGTAAGAGCTTGGAGGGAGTTCACATTGATGAGAACCACCAAAGATTGTTTGCTTCGACAACATTAAATATTTAAAGTTGAAGGGTGGGAATACCAAATGTTATTTGACATACTCTAGTCCTTACGTGACGATGAAATGGTCCTTTGGTTCATGTAAGTCTCTGGACTTACTTCTTACTAGGCTGAAAAAATGCTGATAAATGTCATCTTTTGTCACCTCTTGTTCTTGTCACCTCTTATTTTTATAATAAATCATTTGAATATAAAATGAAAAGTTGACACTAGCACAATATTGACATGTTCAGAAGGCAGGAGTGATGAGTTTAATAGTGAGATGAAGAGCCACCTGACAATCAGACAGAGGAGCAACGAGAAACCAGAAACCAGAACACATCCATGTTAAGCTTCTTTTTCTCTCTTAATGTTTTAGAACAGGGGTCTTCAACGTTTTTTTAGGCTAAGGAGCTCTTAGCTGAAAGAGACCTGCATTCTTTCTTATTTCTAGCAGGGGGTGACTCCAATCGACTCTCAATCACTAGATTTGAGTTTTGAATTCAAGAATGGATTTCAATTCTTTGCTTTTAATGATTTTTGAATGGCGGTTTAATGTTCATATAATCAACTTTGCTGCTATTTCCATGACTCTCAAGAAAGAGCGATTTATGATGCAGGTGCACAAAACTGAGCAGTCAGCACCACAGTCTGTGTGTGTTTATTTAGTCATGAAACATCAGTCAATGCCTTAATTACATATGTTAATGTTTGTGTGCATGTTCTGTCTGACAAAATGCAACCACAGGCTGCACTGATGTACAGATACAATGTGGTTGTTCTTCATATCTTAATTTACAAACACTGTGTGGCAAAGCTGTACGACCACTGATGAACAAGTTACAGATTGAACGCTGACTCTGAGATAATAAAGGACTAACCCTTGTGTTGTCTTTGCGTCAACCTTGAAAAAAACACCTTTTTTTCAACGTTTTTGACGTTTGTTTTTGCTTTTTCCAACATTTTAAATTGCTACATTTTTCTTCTATACATTTTCAGCGCTTATTCTTACATCTCATATTTTCTGATATAAAACAAAAATTGAAAACGGGCCAATGTGACCCGAAGTCAACACAAAGGTTAAACCAGGTGATCTATTCTATTTCTAATATAGAATGTGTTTTCTTGAGCTGAGATGGAAATAACAGTTTATCTGTGGTTCAAAGCTCACTCTCTCACACCGCCATGTTGATACCACACACTCGTGTCACATGTCAGGTATTATTAACCATCATAACCTCTTTATATGGTTTGACGGTCAGACAGCATCGAGACAGGATGGAGTTCACAGGTTTCCTCCTCACACTCCGTGAGAAACAACTTACCTTTACTTTAATAATATACTGTACTTGTTACAGTCTAACTTAAAATGTTGATATTAACCAAATGCATTTGTAATAGAGAAGTTCTAGTGGAGAATTAGTACACATCTTCAGACAAAGAAGGGATTTACTGTAGTTATAATCCTTATCAACTTTTCTATAGTTGAATGTCAATGTTCTAATCCTTGTAATCATTTTTGTAATGTGTCAGAAACCGGACTCACTCTTTACTTTAACCCAATCATTACAATGTGTTCAAAACATGTATTAATGGTTTAAATGTCTTAAACTATTTAAACAAGACTTGTTGATTATGATGATTATGATGTTGTGACCGCTGTTGGTGGTGCCATGTATATTGTTTGCCAATAAAGGATTCATGAAATACATTTTCTACATTATTCATTACATTACACAGACTGTAAGACATTTTGCATTTCAAAAACTCCCAGAAAAAAACCCAACCTGGACATTTGCGTGAACCCGACCCAATTCAAGCCGAGGGGGTAAATTTGAGAAATTTTAGATCGGCGGGTCGATCGGGTTCAGACAGAGAATTGAGCAGTTTATTTAAAGCTTCAGAGATGAGCCATGCCCAAAACAACAAATGAAAGTTAAATTACCAAAACTTCCTTAGGATATTAAAATAAAAGTGAGCTCCTAAAAAACACAAAAAAAACCAAGAGAATAATGTTCAACAGCAAACAGAAGGGGCTTCTCACTCCTACCAAACTAATATTTAGCGCTCCATACAAAGTAGCAGATTTGCCAAATGGCTTCCCCACCCATATACAACCCAGTTTTTTTTTGTCATGCTCTTGGCTATGTACTGAATATTATACATGTACTTTTTTCATGCCTGTTATCAATAATAGTATTGAAGTTAACGCTTCAAAGAGACGAGGCATGTCTTCAGGGCTGTGCATTTAGCAAATATGTAACACATGATTTGCGGGCTGAGTTGTCCAACATAGATGTAGTGAAAAACCTCTAATGTGCTGATGGCGTTGGCTCACTGAACATCTGATGTGGTGTGCACATTTAAACACAAGATCCAGTAGTGCGGTTTCAACATTTTATTGTCGTAGATGCAGAGAAATGGTACACACTTGGTTCTGGGTGGATGATGGATGACTTTGTCTAAACAAATCATTAAAAGAAAATTGTCAGATAACTGAATAGCATTAAACAATTAATGACAACAAATGAGGTAAAACTAATCTTGACTTACAGTATATTATTAAAGCATCCACAATCTGCACTTAATTATCTCCACACAAACAGGATTGAATTCTGCAATCAAGCAAAAACAAAACAATATAGGGCCATCGCAGAACTGAACAATCATGACCCCCACCGCCCAGTTAGCACAGTTGCACTTTCTAGATTTCTATGAAATGGGACTCAATGCAATATTGGATGCCTTGATAATGTTTTTATATTTTTTTCTTATTTTATCTATTGTGTGTGTGTGTATGTGAATGTTAGTATTGTTTTAGAGGCTGCACAAGCAAATTTCGTTCTACTGCACAATGACAATTAAAGTCTTTTCTATTCTATATAAAACTTTCAGGCAAACATTTAATGTGACCAAAATAAGTGGTATACAAGTGAAAGTGAAAAGTCCCTTAAACTCACATCAACTCTTGTCTTTTTTCTGTCTAGTGTGCTTTGATTTGGAGGGAAAAGAGAGGCACAGGCCTGAAGGGTGGAGTTATATAACCTTGGAAAAGGGAATAGTTTTAGTCATGATTGACAGTCCATTAATGGCGCAAGTGAGGTAGAGACTACAGAAAAGTATTGAAGGCAAATGTAACAGTTGAGTGTGTTTTCACTGTTCATTTGTTTAACTGTTTCACAGTTTTTTAAGTTAATTTATTGCAACATCTTGACGCTGAGGTTTTGAGCCTCCAACGTCACTCCGCCTAGAGAAATCCTACCTTATTCACATCTCTACATCTACACACACAGATCTATCAACGTACACAGGGTAACTAAGACTCCTTTACTAGAAAAATGGCATGTGTTTCTATAGTCAGTGGTGTGAAGCTGTAGTGGGGGTTTGGCTGATACTCATCTCGGGGGCTTAGCGAGGTCCGGTTGAAACTCCTGATCCTTTGGTCTCTGGTCCGCCAGTCCCGAGAAATGAGGTGCACACCAGAGCTCTTTCTTGGGTTCTTATGTGATTTTTTTATTCAACAATCAGTATATCATACATCGGTACAGCCAAACAATTAGAATATATATATTGCAGTTAAGAGAACATCTTAAATTGATTATCCAAAAATTTGCTTGTTTGACTCAGAATTTTCCCTAGCTTTCCTACAATAAATTTAGCAGTTGACTTCACATTGACCGTGCGTAATCCTCAATCTCTGCTGATCTCTCCCAATGCCCTTGTCAACTACAGTTCAATTGTGGGAATGTAGAGACAGGTCATGGTTCCAAGTTAAGCACGCACCAAGTTTCAGTTTAAAGTCAATGTTTTACCAAATCGTTGCAAAGTGTAAAATTGCACTTTCATTATTAAAAATTAAATTGTCATTACGTTATTCAGTGCTAATCATCTGAGGGAGACAGTGTAGGCCTGATATTTTTTTCCAAATAAAGAGCAAAAGTAGCAAAGCCTCTGACGAACTGACTTGCCAGACCCAAGCATCACTTTTGACAGTATATCCCCTTATCACAAGCCTCATACAGCGTCCTGACCAAAGTTTATTAAAAAAAGGTAAGTGCAAGATTGAGGCGAGAACCATCGCACCACCTGCATGAAGCCACATATCCTGTCTTCCTCGTATGCATGCTCGAACTGAAGCAGCTACGGTTTTCTGTCAGCTAAATGCTAAATCACAATTCTCTGTCCCCTGTTAGCTTGCTATGTTCAACGTCTTATGACAGTTGTTCCAATACAATTGGACTGGATTTAAAACCATGATACGTTTTTTGGTGCACAATGCTTTTATCCATACAGTAAGAACATAAAAGATTCATAGGTAAAACTATAAAACACCTCATCCTAGTAACCAAAAGTTAAGTTCGAAGCACACTTTAAGAGTGTATTCTGCCAATGCTATGAAAGCTAAATAAATGCAAAAGGCTTACAAAATTCAAATACACTTTAATAGTGTAATACTACAGCCATCGGCTATCTATTCGAAAGTGGTGCAATCACCAAACATAGCATATTTTTAAGCAGATCATGAACACAAAATACTGTGAAATAGTAAGAAAGAAAGGGTGATTTTTAAGGTTTTAGACAATGTACTGTGTGTGTGTGTGTAATACGACTGTAAACAAGGTCACTTAACACACACCACATTGTCGGCTTGCTTATGTTTTCTTAAATTTGGAATTTTTTTCTTTTGTTTGCAGTAAGCTCTACTTTCATTCAGTAAGCTTTGTCATTATGATCTACTCTTATTCAGTAGGCTTTGTGGGGGACATTGTCTCTCTAGAGCTTCTTTTCTGTAAACGCTCTGGTCCCAATCTGCTCATTACAACTCTGAATTTTCACAATATATTCATCTCCTTTAACATCTGCAGTAAGATTATAGTCTTCCTTTAAAGTAAAGTTACATTTTAGAAATAAATTAAATTACATTTTTTTATTTTAAAGAAATGTATCTCATGAAGAGGAACAATAGTGGCAGGTTACAGTATGTGTAGGCTGTTCCACTACTTTAATATAAACTTTGTTTCAGTGAATTCACTGCTGGTTTTATAGACCTTGGAGGTTTTAAACGTTTTTGAAATTTACATCACTGGTCACTTTCTGATTAAACATACAGTATTGATAACAGAAAGACACCAAATGTCCTTTGTGATTGATTTCAAAAGTAATGTTACAAAACATATTTGTACATTTCACAGATATTTCCACATTGTTACACATTTTTAAATATTTAAAAAAATACAAATGAGTTACTGTAGCATCACTGAGTGTGACTTTACTGCATGACTTCCTAACTGAAATACAGAAGTAGAGCTTTGAACAGACCACCTCATCAGTCCTTCAGTCGGGTATATGTCGCCTGTAAAACACACAGGATAAAGAAAAAGTCACATAAAATAGCATGTAAGTCATTTGAGCCTTTATTTGGCCTCATCTACAGTATGTTTACCATCTTAGTTTACCATGTTAGCTTGCTCGTGTCTGTTAATTAGCAGTGAAGACAAAGTGCAGCTGAGGCTGATGGGAATTAGTTTTGCAACTGTTTGGTCATAAACCAAATTATTTTACACAATGTGAATCATTAATCATCATGATAGTAATACAATAATGGATCTCTAAACCAATTTTTGTGGCAGTTCATTAAATAATTATTGAGATATTTTACTGAAAGAAAAGAATATGTCAAATTTCATGGTGGCACTTGAGAAAAGTCAAGGGATCAGCAAAGTTAGTAGGTTAGTTGTTATGATATATTATATATTATTTTTGTTAAGATACCAAAGAGTTCCTCTCAGTAAAACCACAATGGTGGGAGCAAGATAATATTTTGAGTTCCCGTAAGTAAAACAGCAGCATGAATGAAAACATGAAGTCACCAGGTCAACATATTAAAATTCATCTTTGTTAAACCTAATTGATTTCGGGAAGATTTCACTGAACTCTAATATCCTCAGCTTGGCTGTGCTATGATAACGTTGGGGTTTCAACACAGTTGACTGCATGTACTTACATTTTCAGAGGAAAGAGATTCTAGGCAAGATGTACGTACATTTGCGAACGTAGCATTTTCAGCGCTATGACCAACCCGAAGAAAGCGCACGCTGTGATTCTTAAGCTTGCATCGTATTTACCAAACCTGCAGTTCATCGGGTAATCAGCGTCTTTCTCCGCCCACTATACTGTAAATTGCGTGCATTTAAATGCTCAATTGAATGGGCGATGTCAAAGAAATCCAGCTTAATGCGTGCTATTTTGGCATTAGTGGTGGGGAACTGTATGTATTGACTATTACGTTGTAGCAAAGGGTTAAATACTTGTGCTATGATACGGCTGAGTGCTGACTGCAATATTCCCACTGCTGATGCTATGACTGTTTGAAATGATCCTGATGCCAATATTTGTAATATAGCGAGGAGTTTAACAACTGCTGGAATGGAATGTGAATGCCGAGTCGGAGATTCAATGTCATCTTTGATTTCTTCCAGTAACTGTAATGTTGCATGGCTGCTTAATCTGTAACGCTTAATGATTTTGTGTTCACTCCACTGAAAAAGTGTGATCCTTGCGGCAAAAATCTTTTCAAAATCTTTTCCTGTCTCCTTGACCTATGGCTTCATCTTGCTCGGATCAATGCTGCCATTTCACCAGGAGGCATAGCAAGGAAACCCGCTTGCGACTGGTTTACATCTTCTTTTAAGAGGCAGAGAATTTTCACCGCAAAATAGAGGGCCGCTTTCACGGGCGGTTTGTGTACATACCGCGGAATACATAAATAGGCGAACTTTACACTTCCCGTCCCATCTCTTTATGGGTGACACGGAAAAGCGCAATTTGCCATTTTCAGTTCCCGTGACGGGCAGTCTGTGCTTTTACGTCAGTGCGGCCTGTTTGTACATACCTCGCCATGCTTTTGCACGCATGTTGCGAAACAAATACGCCTGAAGTGGGCGCAAAAGCGTTTGTACATCTGGTCCTTTGTACCATCATCAGCCTTACCTGTAGTAGACTGTAGAATAGAAGACACTGTCGTCTGTTAGACGATGCTTGGAAGCTGCTCTGGACCCGTCCACCTCTGTTAGGGAGAACAAATACGACGTGATACAGAATTTACTCTAAGATGTTTGTACAGCTTTAACATTTCATTACATTTGGGATTTTCATTATGCGACAAAATTTTATAAAGCATTGTTGTGGTTTGACGCGGATTGTTTCAGGGTATGAAGTATTCTGTCCCTTAAAGGTCAACGAAAACTGCATGCTGCAGACGTTACATACAGCTGTTAGTCATTCAACGGATTTTCTAAAACTTTCCATCTTATAGTGTAAAACCTCAGAGCCTCTTCTACTGCAGTCAACTATATTAAAGCTACTGAGGGGCGCTTTGTTTCAGTCTGTGGTCTTCACGTGTGGTTTATAACTGAGAGGATCAAATTATCAGCTGAAACCATTTAGTACCTATTTGAAAGGAAATGCTGTGTGCAGTGTGCAGACAGCTATCTAAAAATATGTAGGTCTAGTATTGCAGTTTTAAATGTATCACCTATTAACACTAGTGACATTTATGTTGCAAAGAGAATGGTAGTGGCTGGTAAAAGTTCTAAACTTACAAATATTTTTAATTACTAATTTGGTTCTTCCCTAAACATGGTTTTGAATATTCTGTGTAATTGTAGCATTGTCTATTACTAAAGACAGCACATGTTGCACCACAGACTTGCTTAAGTCTTATTCTGAAAGGAAGTAAATCAGCAAACAGTAAAGCAGTAAAGCAAATATAAACTACCTTTCTTCTTCCTTTGTTTTTTAAAAACAGCATATGTCATAAGGTCCGGATCACCTGCATTGTCACCATCAGACACTGAAAGAAATAGACACTTTCTCACAGCCGTTTCCATTGTTGAGCAGTTTAATCATAATTAAAGGGGTTAAATGTATTCTGCACCTATTGCACAAACTTGGAAGTAGAAGAAATATAATATAGCGTACCTTTCTGTCTTCTTTGTTTTTTGACAAAATTGTATGTTGCATGATGTGGATCAGCGATTTTGTCCTCTTCTGAATCTGAAAAAGGAAAACAGCCATTAATGCTGTATTTTATCTGAAAACCTAATAATGGGCATACGATCTTTCATCAATACGCAGCATGGCATAGTATATAGCAAAGACAGGCGGGCATTGGTGTACAGTAACCCCACTTAAAAAAATCTTAAACTTAAATTCCAGAGCCTTCACTGTTCTCTAAAAGAAAGTGCCAGTAAAGCAATACAGCACAAAATGGATTAACATATCAGCAAAAAGTTGCACAGATATTAATGAATACAAATTGCTCTAATACACCAGATGACATATTACATTGCAAACAAGTGTCTGAAAGAGTTGTAGCTAAAAAGACATATAGAAAGAAGAGTTTATAATCAGGCCATTTAAGCTATGAGACTGTAAAGGGAGTTTGTTAACATGCCGTCAATGTGTTAATATGTTAACATTTTGCATATGATGTTTGCCATGTTACATCTTGGCTTTTTCTCACCTGTAGGATCTGCAGGTGAGTGTGATCCTGGTGTTGGTTTTCCAGACGACAAACAGCGCAATACTGGAGGACAGAAAAGACCAAATGCCATCGATAGAAAAACTAGAAAAGAACAGGAACGTGTACAGAATGAAGAGCAGAGGAGGTAAAAAAAGCAGAGACAAGAGATGTGAATCAATCAAGTAATTTACTGAAGTAAATATGTACATGTAATTTATGTGAGACAGTGTTGCTCTACCCGCTGTGTTTCCTACAGAGAAGAACCAACAGCATCAGAGCCACCAACACAACAATCCAGAGCATGGAGGGCAGATTAGGCAGGCGACTGGAAGGACGGGTCTCTTCATCGGCTGATGGATTGGAGTTATTAAACATGCCCTCATCACCTTTACTTTCTTTTAAAACAGTCAGCCAACTCTGTGGTGATTCCCCAGCTCCAGAGATGCTGCACTTGTAGAGTCCTTCATCAGACATGGAAACATTTTGGATGGTCATGTTGTTTGAATACCAGGTCCCGAGTTTGGATCCATCTTTGTAGAAATCAGCTATGTGATTTGACTGAGAATCCTTCTTTCTACAATAAAGACTCACGTTGTCTCCCTCCACAACAGGACTGGCAGGAACTTCCAGGATCACAGAACCAGCTGGTCAGTGTGAGAAAAACAGATTTTATGTTGAACATGTATGTTTAGAAAAAAACACAAGTCTCTGAACACTGAAGAAAGGTATATTCCTGTATTTGGCATGAATGCAGTTATATTGTTGAAAGCAACAGTAACGCTTGATTTGTACAGGACTTTTCAAGCAGGAAATGATTAATAGAAAAATGAATAAATCAAATTGAAATGAAATTGCTATTTATTCTGTTTAATTTTAAATATGGTATGTGTGCAATGTGGGATGGATGTATTCTTGTTTATTGCTTAACTTGAATTCATGTTTCTACATTGTAAGTTTTACCCTGTGAACTTTGTTGTTTTAGTTCATATGACTGTATTTCAGCCGTCCTCCTACACAATAAATACTGTATTTGACTTAGAAGTGATTTTTCCGAAGTCAATTTCAAGTGTATGTCTTTCTTCACCTCTTTTAGTGCAGCTCCAGCCTTTTATAGAAAGTTAGTGTTAGTGCTAAAGAATGTTTTATAACCATGAGTCCCTTAAGCCGTGCAGACACTGTACAGATGAAGCCCTACTTTAGCCCCAAATTGGTCTTCCCTAACTAATTTTAGAATCAGACTAATTTCTACCTGAACAGTTGTCTGATGGGCAGTGTGAGGTCACAACGCTGGATTAATTTATCTGATCCATGAAACTGGCTCTCACACGATCAGTTCGATTTCTGGCAGCTCAGAAATTTTGGGCACAGCTCTTTACACAAACCATTTGTCTACATGGCTGCCTTCTACTTCAAGTGTAGCAGACATCACACTTTGAAACTTTATCATAAAAAGTAGACACATAATTTTTTAGGTGGCAAAGAAAGTTGGCAGCCAAGATGGCACATGTGTAATTTTGTCATACTATTGTCCTAAATATGTCTCTTGACTTGCATTAAAATGTTCCATTGTTGTACAGTAGAACTTTTTTCAAAATGCTAAATTGAGTTTACTGTGTCACTGCGTCAAATAAACCAAAACTCTTGATTATTTGCTAAACATACGATTGATGGTGATGTTGACAGCATTGCGTGTGTTCCCCTCTGCATCTTCACACCAGTACTCTCCACTGTGACTTTTAAAGGTGGGATAAATGGTGCAGGATGGTGCTGATGACTGCCAGGTGTAAGATTCTGTTGAACTTCTTTCATTGAGCCTCCTCATCACTCGCCATTCAGTCAAACCACCTAACTCTTGACAGATCACACTGACATTCTCATATTCAAAAAACTGCAGTCTGTCTGGGAGAATGCGAGGAAAAGCCGCATCTGAGATGGAAACACAGAAAGTGAGCAATCAAATCAAATATTCAAGTTATCTCATGGGACACTTTTCATATAGAGCTGGTCTAGACTACCATTTAACAAAAAACAAGACAAATCGGTACATTAGTAGAGCAGGGTAACTTGGTCAAATGGTATGCTTGTGTTCAGAGTACTGTGGTTACAATGTCATGATTACATATTTCATCTTTCTTGGTCTCTTTTTTGCTAAGGTATAAACAAGACACATTTCTGCAGGTAAATAAAGAAACAACGATAATATAATTATTCAGAATATAGCACAGCTAAGCATAAACTGAGTATCCAGCTAATTATTTAAATCCAACTCACTAGCTTTCTGAGCAAAGTAACTGTGGTCAACTCTTACAAGCAGCAGGACCAACATGTCCATCCCTGGAGAGACACATGAAGAGAGTGGTTTGTCAAATAAAACACAAATATTTGTCCACTGGCTAAAAGGAAAGATAAGTAAAATAGTGATACAAAGTGTCAGTACTCACACAGTCTTATGCAGAGAGCTGTGACCTCCATGCTGTCTTCCTGCTGACTGTCTGAGCAACAGACTGAAATACTACCAACACATGATGTACATCAGAACCTCCCCTTCCTGTCTGCATGCTAGAGATCAAAGACAGGTGGCTAACCTTAAAAATTAGTAGAAAACACTGGTCCAGCACCACAGCTGCCATCAGACACTGATGTCCTCATAGCCAGAGTCAACACTAATATAGTATCCCTCTTGTGCCAAAAGACTGTATTTAGTATGATAAGGAAAAATTACACATTTGTTCTGATTGGTAGTAAGTCTTGAAATCTGGTACAGACATGCTTTGGTTAAGTATCTCACAGGAGTAAGTTAAGTATCTGAGGACAGTGGAAGTCAGGGATCGGGGAACTGAGGACAGTGGAACTCGGGGACCCCAGGACTGCAGGCAGCAGCAAAGGCAGAACCGCTCTGGTGGCCGGTGACGAAGGTGTAACCTGTCCTGCGGCCAGACTGAATGGCAAAGATGCTCTGGTAGCGAAAACGAAACCCCTCAGGCGGCCAAGCACGACAGTGAATACTCTCTGGCGGCCGGCGGCAAAGGCCATACCCCTCTGGTGGCTGAACAAAACGTCGAAGACTCTCTGGAGGCTTGCGGCGAAGACAAAATCCCTCTGGCGGCCTGCGGCAAAGACGAACCCCATCTGGCTGCCGAGCATGATGGCGAAGACTTCGTGGAGGCTGGCAGCGAGGACGGAACCCCTCGGGCAGCCGAGCAGGATGGCAAAGGCGCTGCCCCTCTAGAGGCCGAGCAGGATGACAAAGACGGTGCCCATCTGGAGGCCAAGCCGGACGTGGAAGACCCTCAGGAGATCGAGCAGGAGAGCGAAGGCGAGACCCCTCTGGCGACCGGCGGCTAAGGTGAGACTCCTCTGGCGGCCAGGCGAAGGCTGAATCCCTCTGAGGCATGCGATGGGTCAGCGGGGCAGAAGACAGGTGAAGGGTCCGCTTTGCAGGAGTCAGGTGAAGGGTCAGCTGGGACGGAGTCAGGTGAAGGGTCCGCTGGGCCGGAGTCAGGTGAAGGGTCCGCTGGACCGGAGTCAGGTGAAGGGTCAGCTGCACTGGGGACAGCTGGGCCAGGGTCTGCCAACAAGGTAATAGGAGCAGCAATCGGCAAGGTAACTGGAACCGTAATAGGTAGCAGGATAAGGAGTCGGCCGGACAACCGACAAAACACTGGGAGAAGGAGTCGGCTGGACCGCCGACAAAACACTGGGGCAGGAGTATCTGGGACGCCAGCCACCGGCAAAAGTCTCTGGGACGCCGGGCACCGGCAGAGTCTCTGGGGCTCCAGGGAACAGCACAGTCTCTGGGGCGCCGGAGACCGGCAAAGTCACTGGGACACCAGTAAACGAATACTTTGGGTGGTCGGTCGACGTAGACTCTGGGAAGTCGGTCGACATAGATTCTGGACGGCTGGACGGCTGGACGTCAGGTGAGACTCTGGACCAATGGTCAGCTCTGGAACACTGGACATGTCGGGAACACTGGACAGCTCGGGCTCTGGCCGGCTGGACAGCACGGGCTCTGGACCGCTGGACAGCGAGGACTCTGGGCTGAAGAGAGGTTGAAGCAGGGCATGTCAACGGGAGCCATTTTGTCCCTTTCTCCATCTTCGGCCTCCACGGGTCCCAGGTAAAATGGCCAGGCGGGTCCTTACAAAGGACTCTGTCGTTTGGGGCGTTAGCTGACCATGTAACAGTAGGACATACTGAAAAAACTTCTTGGAAAGCAGGCAAGGAGGCACACCGGGTCAAAAACAGAGAACCTGTAGCCAGGATGCTAGCAGGCAGAGAAGCAGGCATGCTAGTGGGTGCTAGCTGGCTCAGCATCTGATGAGGAGCTGGTAATTGACTGAGTTAAGAATTTGTTGAGCTAACAGGCTTGGCTAAACACAATCCTTTAGTAGGTGGAGGAGCTGGATCAAAAGTAATGCTGATAGCCCAGTTAGGAACAGAGTACTTTAACCAAGGTTTTTCTGAAACCTTGTCACGAGCTGCTGCCAAAATTCCCTCCTTCAGACAATCACCATTAACCTCCCTCCACCTGGCTTTGAGCTCCACCAGGTCACAAATAAGGTCACAAAGTTCATCAGAAATCCTCTCTGCTGGGTCCATGTTTGGGTAAGGTTCTGTCATGAGCTTCAGGGAATGTAGGACCCAAATGCAGAGACCAGGCAGAATAGAGCTTGATTGTTTAATAAAGAGAATCTTTACAACAAAAGTGTCCTGAAAACAGCAGGCAAAAATACAAAACAGGAACAGGCAGAATCCCAAAAACAGGAACAGGTAGAATCCCCAAAACAAGGACAGGCAGAATTCCTAAACAGGAACAACAAAATATCAGGAACACTGAGACTAAATGGGTAGACTAAACACACAGACACTCCTAACAGAAAATAATGAATTGACAACAGACAAGGGAAACACAGAGGGTGTTTCTCAACCTCAAGAATGCAAAGTACGGACTTGTGTTCTTGGGGAGAATGTTCTTGCTGGTTGTTCGTGGAAGAATGAACTCGCAAGCTCACAAGCACAGAAAACGCTGTTAACAGTTTGAGACAATGCGTTCTTCCTGTTATTGCTCAACAGTCCCAGCACAGAGGCTACCTGCAGGGCTCCAAAATACCAGCTACAAAATAAAAACCACAACAATATAACCACTTTGTATTAAAACAATCTCTGGACAAGAAAACCTCATAATGCTACAACAATTGCAATAATATTGAAAAATAAAACTAATTGAGCTTTAATTTTATTGTTTATGGTTTAGGTCAAACACCCCTTACTTATTCAAAAGAGTGGAACGCGATCCCTACTATTATTAGTGTATAATATAAGTCAGTTTAAATAAAAAAATAAATAGGCATATACACTCGTGTGTCCTATGTGTTCCTATTAGTGTTATGTGGAATTATCATTTCTATATTATTGTAATACACTGTATATGCCCAGGCACATGGAAATTAGCAATTCAAATTCAAATTATTAAGGTTGGTGACCTAGTCTACATAACATGTCATAGCATGTTACCACTTTATGTACAAGTGTTCATTTATCATACAGACTGAAACTCAACTTCTAATAAATCAGAAAACAAATACACCAAAAATATGAACTAAATACAAAATATAATGTAGGCCAGTGATTTTCAACCACTGTGCCGCGGCACACTAGTGTGCCGTGAGAGATCGTCCTGTGTGCCGAGGGAAATTATCCGATTTTACTTAATTGGTCCAACAAATTTTTTTATTGAGTTACTGCAAATAATTTTTCATTGTTGCGCATCTGTGCCTCAATATGCAGCCCAGTCTCACGCCAGGTCGTGTAATAGTTACGTTATTGTAATCTATTAAGTCGTGGACAGGTTACGTAAATGCCGTTTTTTTCGTGTGGCGATTACGAAATTGAAAGCAATGCATTTTAATGGGAAGCATATTTTGTGATCCCAGAACGAAAGCGAGTAGCGAGTAGTTGATAAGGCGAAAGTCCTCGTAGGAAGGTTGGTCGGGGTGGTGGATGGGTCAGAAAACACAGGACTTTCACGCCGGAGACCGGGGATCGCGCCCCGCGTGTGGCAGTACCTTTGTCCCGCGTGTTGCAGTTCCTTTGTCGGCGTGTCCCGCGTGTGACGGTTCCTTTCCCAGTTCTTTTTTTTTCCTAACCCCAACCGTCTCGTTACTGTGGCGTTTCATTCCCCCGTTGTTGTGTGCCCCTGCGCGGGTCGCGAGTGGCGGCCCGTCCCGCTGTTTTGGCCGGTGTGTGCCCAGCTAACAATTTTTGGTTCCCAGAACGTTCTGGGAACGTTCGTTTTTGGTTGCGCGAACGTTCCCTGAAGGTTAGGTTTGGTTAGGTTTTGGTTGTGTTTTGGTTATTATGGAAAGTTGGTTGAACGTTCCCCGAACGTTCGTTTTTGGTTACATCGAACGTTCTCCGAACGTTCCCAGAACGTTGCAACCTTTAGAGAACGTTCCCCGAACGTTGCAACCTTTAGAGAACGTTCCCCTAACGTTGCAACCTTTAGAGAACGTTCCACGAACGTTGCAACCTTTAGAGAACCTCACCCTAACGTTGTAACCTTTTATGGAACGTTCCCCTAACGTTCCCCCACCGTTGCAACCTTTAGAAAACGTTCCCCTAACGTTATTTTTTACAATCCCATAACCTTTAAAAAACTAACAACCATGTTACCAAAAAATAAAAAAAAACATTTTTATATAAGAAACCGTTTTATTTGCCATATAGACACATACTGCACAAGAGAGACAACATACATATAGGCACATTAACACAATATATTGTATAAATGTAGAATGCAAATCTGCCCTACAAAGGAAAAACATGTTTGGGCAAAAATTAGTTAATGTCACTTTTGGGGTATTTGAGACCTCCTTTTTCATGTGAATAAATATCGTGAGTCAGCACCTCACTTGGCGGAGCCTCACATCAGACGCTGAAAACCAGTTATTAAATACACAGCTGGCATCCTACCTTTCCATGCAATCCGATATAATCCATGGAAGATATAATCCATAGCAATGCACGTCATCTGCTGTATCCACAACAACCCATACGTGTTTGAGCTATATTTCCTTCTTGCAGGTGTTCATGTCAAATCTCACAGATCCATAAATCCATAAAAGCACTAAGCTAGTTATTGCTAACGTCCGTATCAAGTATGCTAACCTAAATGTTATCTCAGAATTAAAAAGTAGTAATCCAAGTCGAGATGTTGACTGTGCATCTTAAGCAGTTTGGTGGCCCTTAGTGTTAAACATATATTTATTGTTAAACAATAAATATACCTTTGTATTCAATTATAATTAAATTATCTTTATTGAGAAAATACTTCTTGTATTTTTTCATACTGTACTGCAAAGTAACTTATCTGTCAAACTGTTAAACTGTGTTAGTGTTGTCAAACTATCCTGATCATTATAGCAGTAAATAGGAACAAGCAAATGTTTTCTATATAATTTAAAACAAATCCCATGATGACTAGACCTTGGTTAGGTGTTCTTATAATGGATGCAAGTATGGTGAACAGCAAGCAAATATTGATTATATGTCAGTTACTGCCTTTTGCCTTTGCATGACTCCTTGTTTTTTGGCACATGATACAAAGGAAGAGTACAGGAACTGCCAAACAAGGGTCAAAGGTCAATTTTGAGCTCAAGCTTTTTTGCATACAAACATTTCTTAATTATAGCAACTAGTTGTCAAATTTTGGGAGTTTAACCTATAATACTTTTGTCTGGACAAAACAGAAACTTTAAAGTCATTTTTCTCAGTTTCACACTAGCAAGTTAAGGTCTTTTGCCTTTGCAGGGCAGAAATGTAGTGTGCAAGATGCATATTGGAATGATAAAGTATGTAATGTGTAGGTGAATGGCCAAAGTGGGGATGACCCCACTTATCAGCAGTTCAGGAGAGTGATGGCAGAGGGAAAGAAGCTGTTCTTGTGTCTGGTTGTTTGTGTGCAGGGATCTGTAGCGCCCTGCCAGAGGGGAGGAGGCAGGAGGATGGCAGCAGTGTAGAAGATGGCCAGTAGCTCTTGTGGTAGGCCATGCCTCCGTAGTTGCCGTAGGAAGTACATCCTCTGCAGAGCCTTTTTAAGGATGTTGGACTCCCTCTTCAGGTCCTGGGGAAATGATGGAGCCCAGAAACTTGAATGAGTCGACCTTTGACACTAGGCTGTTGGATATTGTGAGGGGGGAGCACTGCAGGGGTCCTCCACATCTGCTGCAGTCAGCGCGGGAAGTTTTTCTGAGAGGCCGCTAGAGTAGCAAGAAGAAGCAACGTTACAAGTCAAATTAAAACCCCTTATCAGCCAAGCTACGCATAATACTGATGTGAACAATAAAATAACACCTGCCTGTTATAACCCTGCAGATTGTCAGGTCCTGGAAGGCCTTTGTCTTTCTGCCCTGCAGGCTATACGGTTTTACAACGTCATTGGTTGAAAGGTTGTCAGAAAAAGTTGCTGTAAAACAAATATAGAAATACAAATTACACATTTAGAACAAAGTGGAGAGCTTGTACAATCTCATTTTGTAAGAGAAGTCAGTTCAGTTATAATGATATTTTAATTTATGCAATTATATAGTGTTATGTTAGGGCAGGGTAGGACCACTTAGTTACCATTTTGTTCCTCTTCTCCTGTTGACCGAGACTCCTGTTGAACTCCTGCAGCTCGATGACTGTTGAGCAGGGCGACAGCAACACGTCATCGTCTGGAACAGAGGGAAGTGACTGGGAGCTCCTTAAGAGCATGAGCAGCTCATCCATCTTTTCCTCAAATGTGTCCATCCGCTGTGCCATGCGGGTAATGCGAGGTCCTCATGGCTATGGAATAATTAATAGTTTTAGTTGTTATACATTATAACAGTCTCGTGATATGCACCAGGTTGAATTTCAGTAGTTACATGGTAGGAAATATGACTGGTTTCTTAAATGCATGCATAAATGTTAACTTACGCTCTGTCCTGAAATGCTTTCTTGCTTGTGGAATGGATTCATCTGAAATAAAAGACCATACAATTTGTACTGATTGCAAAAAGAATATATGAAGTGTAAATAATGTAGTCTGTACTTAAGGTCTTACCATGATTATCTAAATAAACGATGGATGTATTTAGACAACCAAGGAGGTGTAATCTCCTCTAATCTCTAATTTTGTTAACAGAGTTTCTGTTAATATATCCATGGCTTTATATCTCATCCACGTTACAGGCTTTACAGCATACAGCCTCGGATGTATCGTAAGATAAGTGTTTAAACCTAAACCCACATCGGCTCTTAGGGACATGTAAGATATTACGTTAACGTTAGCTAGCTACCTAGCTAGTTAACTAACTCCATTGTTTAGCTTGATAGCCCCGGCAGTGGCAGTAAAACGCTAATGATGTTAAATCCATGTAACGGGCTTTACAGCATCCATCCCTCAGATGTATCCTAAGATAATACCATGGATGTATTAATAGAACACATGGTGAATTACAGCCTCCAATTTGGACGTGCATTCAGTGAGTCCGACTGAGTTCAGCTCGACTGCTGTATAGCTAGCTAATGCTGGCAACCATGTCGGAGCTTTCTTTAAGTTGTTTACCAAAAATCTCTCACCTTGTTGTCCAGGTTCCTTATGGTGGTTAAAACATCACCGAGGGAAGGTTCAGTCTCTGTGGCCAACTTTGATGTATCCTCCAGGGCTAGCAGCTTAGCTAGCTGTGGAAAGCTAACTTGTTTCCCGCGTTAGCATACGGGCTAGCAGTCTTGAGCGGAGGAAAGTCTTTACTGTTGACAGCCGACAATGTCCTTCTTGGTATCTGCGTCCTACCTTGCGTTATAACACCGTCGGTGAAGTGTAGTCAGCATAGGTTTGAGTCAATTTCACCTAATACAGTTAAAAAAACGAAATCAAGCACAAAAGTATTGTTTTTAACAAAATTGTTATCAGCCTAAAATTTTATTCTCTTGCTATGTTGTTTATCTTACTTCGATTTTATAAGACCAATAATGTTTGCGTGAATCTAAATCAAGTGACTGCTAGGCTACTTCAAAAACTTAAATGGAGCTGGTAAAAATAAACATTTTCAAAACCGCACTCAGAACAACCAAAAACAACCAAACGGGAACGTTGTGTGGAGGTAACAGTGCAACCACAGGAAAACGTTCCCGTTGGTTGGTTCCCCTAACGTTTAGGGAACGTTATAACCATGAGGGAACGTTCCCTAAACGTTAGTTTTTGGTTTGGTTCGAACTAATCTTTAGAGAACCTAAAACTAACGTTCCCCAACGTTCCCTAAACGTTCCCTAAACGTTCCCTAAACGTTCTGTGTTAGTGGGGTGGCCGGTGGATCGCGAGTGGCGGCCCGTGGATCGCGAGTGGCGGCCCGTCCCGCTGTTTTGGCCGGCGGATCGCGAGTGGCGGCCCGTCCCGCTGTTATGGCCGGCGTGTGGCCGGTGGATCGCAAGTGGCGGCCCGTCCCGCTGTTCTGGCCGGCGTGTGGCCGGTGGATCGCGAGTGGCGGCCCGTGGATCGCGAGTGGCGGCCCGTCCCGCTGTTTTGGCCGGCGTGTGGCCGGTGGATCGCGAGTGCCGGCCCGCGGATCGCGAGTGCCGGCCCGTCCCGCTGTTTTGGCCGGCGTGTGGCGCCTCATTTCCCCGTTGTCGCGTCCCCCAGAGCAGGTTCAAAAAGCGTGACCTGTACACGTTCACCTGTACACTGATGTAGGCTATAGCCTATAGCATAATTTAAACAAGTCTCCCGAAAAGAAACGGGTATATCTCTCGTGTGTGTGTGTGTGTGTGTGTGTGTGTGTGTGTGTGCTTGTGGAGTTTAACTCCGAAAAGACACTTAACCACAGGTTCCCGTTAATCTTATGATGGACATGTGTTGTAATATTTAAACAAACGATCCGTCAACGGCGAAATAAAAGCCTCTTATTTACGGGACCGGTCTAAAAGACCTCCGGGGTCTTACAGCGGGGTCTCTGAGTGTGACTGTCGGCCGGCCGCGTCACTATATGGAGCTCCGAAAACTTTGGAGCAAATTGCCAATTCAGCAAAGATTTGCGCAAGACTGCCTATATTCGAAATCTAAACCGTTCTTTTCTCGCCTAAAATGTTATCAGAAGTGAATTTAGTGATGAATAAGATGGCGAAAATTGTTAAAATTGTCCCGTTTTTGGGCTGTCTATGTACTGGAAATCCGAGCATCATTGAATGCCGAAATGAATGTTGCGATACAGGTGCTGCAAAGTTCATACAAGCTACCAACCAATGCATCCTCGGTAAAATGGGCATGTCAAGAACATTTCCCGGAATCTTATCTGTTCTTGGTGAATTGCGAACTTGTGTATTGGGACAGTACTTTGGCAACACAAGATGACGTTTCACAGGGACACAAGAACACAAGTAAATAGAAGAACACAGATTGAGAAACGCCCAGTGACTAAATACAGGAGGTAACGAGCAAACAAGGGACAGGTGATACAACAGGTGAAACAGATCATAGAGGCGGGAAACACAAGACAGGAAGTAAAACAAGACAAGACTAGGGGGAAAACAGAGACTTCAAAATAAAACAGGAAACAGAAACATAAACATAAAACCATGACAACTTACTATAGTCAAAGTTTTCCACCTCTGCAGAAGAGAAAACAATGTTTGCTCTACGAGAAATCGAACAACAGGGACACCGCTTTTCTTATAGAGTCGACTGAACTGGTTCTTTGCTGCCTTCGGAGAGAAACCATTTTTTTCCGTGAATCACTGACGAGTGAGAGACGGATCCGTTTTTGTTTAGCATCTATGGGACCAAACAAACGGGAAAACACACTCAGGACCTATAGATGCTAAATACATTAATGGAGAGATGTCAGACTGATGGGCCTGCTCTTTTGAGGAGCGCCCCGAGCAGTTGGGAGTTGGGTGCCTTGCTCAAGAGCCCTTTCCTAGGAGGTGAAATGGAGGTTTTGCAGAAATGTTTGGTATCGTTTTCTTGTGAAGATAAACCTTGTTCTCAAAATAAACCGGGAGAGTTCTCTCAAACTCTAAATCAGTACTTAATGTCTTGCTCAAATACTTAGAGACAGTCCTCACTATTATAGATTCCTGAGGGGATTGATATCAATGCATGAAATTATCTTTGTATTGATGATATTAGGATATGTGTATTACATAATAGAGAATGTATCCTCCATTCTGCAGGACTCTGCACGCTGCAAGGAGTATAAACATATCAAAGTAGTCCTACTCTGCCCTCTGCAGTCATTCAGATACTTTCACTTCTGGGCTGCACTCTGAGTGGAGCTGAGTTGTTGACACACATGACGGGTACGCTATTTTAACATTCATTTTTGTTGTTTTCTTTTAATTGCTCATTACTTATTTGTAAATTAAAATCAGGGCTGCCATCACACATGGATATATTACCTCAATTACAGTTATTCTGTTAATAGGTTTAAGTAGGGTTGGGCATCGAGAACCGATTTCTACTTGGAATTGTTTCAAAAATTACGATTCCATCGGAATCGTATCTTTTTTGGAATCGTTTGGAATCGTTTGGAGGATTTGGTTTTAAATCTGATCATGGGTTCCAAATTTGCGCAAGTTTTGGTTTCCGTAGAGACCAGGCACTTGTTGTGTTGCAGCCATGGAGCATAGTAAGCGGTGCTCTAGTGTGGCTTTATTTTACATTGAAAAATCCCTGTCAAACTGCAACCGTCCTTTGAATCAAAATAAAACTGTCCTTTTATTTGTGAAATAAGCATGTGACCCATTTCAACTCCACCCCTTAAAGAATTAGCCTTTCACCAAGCCCCGCCCCCCTTACTTACTGTTGCTACGTCTGACAAACAAATGGTCAAACACGACCAGCACGACAAATTGCCATGACGGGAAGAGGTATACCCGTGCGTGTCAGTGACCTTTTTTGGAGTAATACCTCCGCGATATCCTCCAGATCGAGGCAAAAGGGGTTGGGATTGGGAAGGGCAGTGGAGGGATATATTCAAATGTTCGACTTTGTTGTAAACTGACAAAAAATAAAGTTGGGGAGCTCAAAGACCCAAGACAACAGCAGCTAATGTAGCTAGCATTAGCTAACATGTTAAATAATGTTGGCTAAAGCTAAAGGGCTCATTAAACTTAGCTTAGAGAGTAAGTTAACATTCTGGCAATGATTTCCATGGTAATCATAACTTTGGTCCAATTTGTGTTCTTGCCTCTAGTTAGTAGATCTAAACAACACGGTAACTAGTTAGCTGTTAGCCTTACCTTTGATAAATACGTCTGGTATTTATGCTTCGTAATGTTCAATACATTTAACTGGGAGTGGGGCCGTCCACACTGTTTTATCCATTTAGCCCTCATTTATGAAACGTTTTCTCTTGAACGTGAACGATATATTTGTACCATTGACCGAGTTATTTCGGCTTGTTTTTCCAGCCCCTCTGCTGTCAGGAGACAGGGTCCAGCACGGGGGCGGAGGACACGCACTCTCCCTCAGCTGTTGCCTCGTTCTGACTCATGAAAAAAACATGAGTAAAATAAAAGACACTGCATAAACTCAGCTACTGTGTGTTTATTTAAATATAAGTACACCTACATGTAGGCCTAAGAGATTGCAATGTAAGCCTGTATATTAATATTAGGACTATAGAATACATGTGTCAAGGATGTAGGCTATAAACTTCAGCTGGAGTCCGATTTACTACGGCAACACTGTTGACCGCATTATCTCTTTTTATTCTTTCTACAGCCTTTAATACCAGTTTTCAGGCTGCCAAATAGTAAACACGT
The DNA here is from genome assembly GCA_025617405.1 of Perca schrenkii. Classification (NCBI taxonomy): domain Eukaryota; kingdom Metazoa; phylum Chordata; class Actinopteri; order Perciformes; family Percidae; genus Perca; species Perca schrenkii. The sequence continues at coordinate 23,074,062 of CM046805.1, forward strand.
TAGTGCAAATGAATCCTCCAGACAATCGGGGTATCTAGTGTCCGATTTACAAACGCCGTGGGCGCACCGCTTCACCATCTAGCTTGGAGTCAATGTTTGTTGGACCTGATGTCAATCCGTTGGGTGGTGCGCTTGCCCGCTCGTGGTGTGAAGTGCACTCAAACAACCATGGCTGATAGATGGCCTTTTGAACACCTTAGCTTTTTGAAGTGTGAAGGCTACCGTAGTTGCAATATGTACCGTGAACTGCGTGGCGAGAGAGAGAGTTGATTGCAATATATGATCTCAACGCTAGATGGGAGAAATTCTTACACAGTGTAGCTTTAAGGAAAAGGTCGTGAATGGGCTTACGTTTCCATGACATGCGGGACCACAACGGAACAGTTGGGTTTAGTAAAAGAAGAACGGGTCAGTTGGGTTTAGGAAACGTGACACGTGGGACACGATCCCCAGTCTCCTGGGTGAAAGTCCTGTGTTGTTTGACCCATCCACCACCCCAACCAACATCCCTATGCAGATTTCGGGCTTTCATACTACTACCTTAGTCGCTCTTAATGCCACGTCATCTTCTCATTGACTTTACATTGGCATTGTTTTCCGTGTACAGGTTGGCAGGACGGTCTGAAATGTTTTGTGCAGTCTTTAGCTGTACGTTTTGTTGGTAAATGTGAGATGTTCGAGTCACACATGTCTCGTCTTCATATCAGAAACAAGAAAATTAATTTGGCAAGGTCCGTGTGTTCCGTCAACCCGTTCTCACTACCGTTTGGTCAGTGGCTCTCAGAGTCACATACTGACACAAAGTCCGGCACGTGGGACTGCTGGGATTGGTTGAGGTCACGGGAAACTCCGGTTACTGGACAAAGTTGCGGTGACTGGTCAAAATTGCGAGTCGCACAAAATTCATGGTGATTGGTTGAATTTGCATGAATTGTTGCGATTGTGACATCGCGAAATCCTGGAGGGACTGCACAATGTTTTAATACACCACTTGAGTAAATATACTTATGTTACCATTTTTCACGACCGGTGCAGAAAAATATCGACCAGCACTAGTACATTATAACATAAGGCCAATCTCACATTGACTACAGTGTTGCTACAGCTGTGCTGTAATGACCATTGAATGTTGCAATTTGCAGACACAAATCTCCAGCATAACAAAATTGACCTGTCTTTTAGATCTTGTTCTGCCCCCTGCAGTAAGATAGCAGATCTTACATCCATATCATGAACAAACCTTTTCCTGAATTGCTAGACAACAAATAGATCCTTATTGCTCCTGTTTTTTTATTGCAGTTGTGATATTATATACTAGTGATCAGTTACCTAGCAACAGGCTCAAAGTTCAGATTTTCACAAAGACACTCATAGTGGAACTGAGCGTTGGACAACCAACATGTTTTGTTTAAAGTTTAACTTACTAATTAACATATTTTTAGGTTTAGCCACATAGTGTTTTTCTAAATCTGAAATTCTGTTTCCTTTTCAAACACTTTTTAATCTAAAAACTAATTATTCTGCTTAACCTGACAGTCTTATTGTTGTTTCACTTTAACTAATTGTTTGATTTTTTATGATTTTTGAATGGTGGTTTAATGTTCATACAATCCACTTTGCAGCTGTTTCGGCCATGACTCTTAAAAAAAGAGCGACTTATGACGTAGGTGCACAAAACTGAGCAGTCAGCACCACAGTCTGTGTGTTTATTTAGTCATGAAACATCAGTTGATGGTTTTTCTGCACAAGCTGCACTTAGTACAGAGACAATGTGGTTGTTCTTCATATCTTAGTATGCAAACATTGTGTGGCAAAGCTGTATGAACCACTGATGAACAAGTTAGAGATAAAACGTTGACTCTGAGATAAAAAAGGATAAAAAAAAGGATTAATTCGATTACTAATATAGAATGTGTTTTTGTGCGCTGAGATGGAAGTAACAGTTTATCTGTGGTTCAAGGTTCACTCTCACACACCGAGAGAGTCAAGTTGATACCACACACACGTGTCACATGTCAGGTATTATTAACCATCATGAACCTCTTTATATGGTTTGACGGTCAGACAGCATTTAGACAGGATGAAGTTCACAGGTTTCCTCCTTACACTCTGTGAGAAACAACTTGCATTTACTTCAATAATATACTTGTTACAGTCTAACTTAAAAGGTTGATATTAAACAATTATTTTGTATTACAGAAGTTCTAGTGGAGAATTAATACTCATCTTCAGAAAAAGAACCTTTACATTCTAACATTTAAACTATATCGTGTGTTACTTACTCTTTGTGGTGCTTACCTTGTGTACCTAAGAACTCCGTTTTAAAGACAGAGTTTTTGGATTCTTGGGAAACTAAATTCTTTATGTTTTTTTCACGTAATTAAGTGTAGGAGCCAAATTGAGCTTTGGGTTGATTTCATGTTTCATTGGGTTGATTTCATGTTTGTGTGTGTGTGTGTGTGTGTGTGTGTGTGTGTGTGTGTGTGTGTGTGTGAATGGATGAATGAATGAGTGAGTGAGTATATATGGCCAAAGGTCTGTCTACCCCCACCTAAAGGACGGTTGGGAGGCTGAAGACGGAGCCCAAGGGGAAAGGCCTTAAAGACAGGAAGCCACAGCATCTGGGCGTGGCCTGTGAGGGAAAACCGTGTGATGGTGTGCCGTGTGGTGCCATGACGTGACAAGCCATTTCCTACCATACAAGAGACTGCTTTAGTTTAAATGTTTGTTTTATTTTACCTCAAGTTTTTTGTAACATTCTATCTACAGTACATCAATAACAACAAATGGTCATTGGACCAACTGGATCAACTTCTTCTCCTCATTTATACAACTGCACGCATCAAGCTATATATCCAGCTCAGCCACCAGTAGTAGCAAATCAGGGAGTAAAGGGCCAACTGGAAAAGGCTAATACGTTAAGGTTTAAATGGGATTTTGAGAGGATGATTAACTTGTTAAACAGTGGACTGTGGTATAACATATTTTTAACGGATCATCTGCACCATTTAAGGGCCCTAAGAAAAACTTTAAAATGACCCAATAACATAATTAATACCATAAAGACTTCGGGGATGGTGTTTTTAACCCTTAAAAACTCCTAAAACCTTTTTTATGTTACAATTGATTAATTTATCTCACATTTGTTTTGAACCCATGAATTTGCACCTTAACTGAAAAAGGAAGGTCCTTCAGTAATGGCTATTTATAAACGTTATTTTGTAATTTTACATAGTTCTGAGAATTAATGGATTTGTCAAGTATTTCTAAATTAAGTGTCAAATAAAGGGGAAGTCATAGCCCTTAAATATACTTATTTTGATAATGTGTTCTCTTTAAGTGAATTTGGTTATAGGGATTCATTTAATAAACATATTAATTGCTCTCTGGTAATCATACTGAACACCTTGATTTAGGGTTAAAAAGTGGAACTAAGTAGTTTGTTTTTTTGTCTTTCTCTGCAGTCTTTCTCAAAGTCTCTCCCAACAGATGTCAGTAGGAGTAGGAGTCAAGTAGGAGTCTATCTCTCTGAGCTGTGACGAGAACAGGAAATCCTCTGGATGGAGCAAAAAGGCCCAAACAGTCTGAGGAGTTTCAGGGCCCTATCTTGCACTGAGCACAATTGCCTTTGTACACCGACGCATGTATCATTCCTATTTTGTACCCGACGCACAGCAGACTTTTCCCTCCACAGACGCATGTCGGTAAATTAGGGAATGAATTTGCGCTTCCAGGGGTGGTTCAGCGAAAAGAGGAGGCGTGTTCCGGCGCAACCGTTCCCTGATGCTATTTTACAGTTTCAGAAAACAATTCCGCCACTGACCAGGAAAAACCTGGTCTAAAGTCAGTGGCGCTAGTCTAAAGTCAGTGGCGCGTTATTCAGATGCTATTTTAGGAGCGTATGCTTGGCCATAATGTAGCGTGTGCACACGCACATACACTTTGCTTCTCTAATCTACACTGACGCAGCAGTTCCCATTTTTGCAAACCATACATAATTACAAAGAAAAATATTACTGAAAATGCGCTTCAGCTGTTTGGATAGATCAGGAGGCACTTTACAGTACAGTCCTCAAAAGGTGTCAGCATTCTCTGCGGCTTATTGTGTTTTACACAACATTTTCCATAAATCAGGGATGTGTTGATGACATAAATGAGGAAATATTAGAGGACTTAAGGAGTCGTGATGTTGAACTACGGTGGGATTGGACACACCGGCGGGATCTGGTCCGGGAGTGGCAATGCAATGCTCCTGGTGGAGCGGGTGGACGGAGATGGAGTGGGGGGATGAGGAAGGGGCACAACAGGAGCAGGTGGTGCGTTTGGAGGCCCACGCTCCATGGCTGCAGCAATCCTCTCCAGACTTGAGGAGATGCGCCCGAGAGGCCGCAGAAACATTGCCACAAGACGGGCATTAATTACTTTGCTGCATCTCGGACAACTCCCGCTGGCGCGCACCAGCCAAATCCGCCGTCATAATAGCAATCCGCCCAAACCACCACAACCGTTAAGCCCAAACCACACCTAGCTACTTCAGACCAACCCATTTTAGATTTGCGTCGGGCGCAATAATAGCTGTTGCTATTATCTCGCCGGTGTAATAGCAACAGCGCCTGAGATCTGCCCACAAAGCTACTTGCGTTTGCCGTTTGATACTTTAAAATAGGGCCCTCAGAGTGCGGACGTGACTAGGGCTATCTGCAGGTGTCAACCTGCATCATCAACGAAGTTGGTACTGATGTGACTCCACATCTGGACAGAAGAGTCCAGCTGCCAACATCACCGTCACCGGTTAGTTCATCACTGGAGGGACATTTGTCCTTCACAACTAAAACCTGCTAATGAGATTTACTGTAGCAGAACACTTAATGGAGCATGTAGCTTGTGGGGTTAAATACTAAACACATCATAATTACTTGTCTTTTTTTATTTATTTTTTAACAATTTGATGAACAATCACTTTGACAAACACATTGCATCTCCTGTGAATGCTTCACAATAAAACCATTACATATTTTGCTTTTGTAAATATTTTTTTTAGCCGTTATTGTTCTGGTTGTTAAACAAAAAAGAAAGACCAAGATGCACTTGGCTTAGTTTAACAGGAAAAGGTCACAACACTGCCCTCTGGCATCCAAAGTTATAATCTCCAAATGGACCCTCTCATCAAATTTATGGTGGCATGTACTTTTCTCTGAAAGGCTGCAAAGGCTACATAGGGTACTAACCCCTAACCCTAATATTCAGTGGAAGCTATTTTCTTCAATTCTTCAACCCTTTGTCTTGCATTTCAAAGACAACAATGTGATCCTGGAGAGTCCTGTGTTTTCTGTGATGGAATGAGAATCTGTGACTCTGCGCAACTCTTCCAATCTGCGGGCCAGCATCTTTCTGAAGGACAGATCTCCTGTCGGTGCAGCAATCACGGGGCAGATGATCATCCCTGCAGTGTCCAAGGCTGATGAAGGCCTCTACATGTGAAGTCGGGGTATCACCAGAGAGCTGGCTCAGTGTCAGAGGTGAGATGAAGTAGGAAATACAATGATTTATACATTAATGTCAGCTTAATTTAAACTTTCACACCACAAGATTTTAAGGCAGACACCGAAGGTGAATGGGCAAAATATTTTAACCAACAGATATCACCATAAAACTACCACAGTTGATTATTTACAATATGAGAATTTTTTTTGTATTACTACTTTACTGAAATGTTATTGTAACCCACACCAGGTTACTGAAGTTCAAACCCTCTGTCAGTACCCGATCCGTTCCACCGGCACGATCCGTTCTGCGCATGTGCAAGATGACACGTATGCCATGACGTAGGCGCAGATGATAATGCTGCGTTCATGCCGTTCAGTCTAAAATAACGTTAAGTCAAACTTAATGGGAAAAGCAGGCTACAGCTAAATTAAGACTTTACAGTAATAACAATAAAGACAAGTATTGAGTGATTGTATTTTAAATGAGCACAAGTAAAGTAGAACTGACGTAACAGCTGTTATATATGTTAACGTTTATTTTTAAGTTTTATTTTGAGGGTCTTTTAAAGTTTACATGCTGTCTCAGCTAGTTAGCCGAATTAGCTGTTAGCTAAACTAACGTTAGCTTAACTGTGGAGGCTAACGGCAGGGCCGCTGCAATCAGCTAGCGGTTAGCCAAATTAACCGTTAGCTAAACTAACGTTAGCTTCCCGGTGGAGGCTAACGGCACACCGCTATAATCACCTAGCGGTCCGCCGAATTAACCGTTAGCTAAACTAACGTTAGCTTCCCGGTGGAGGCTAACGGCAGACCGCTATAATCACCTAGCGGTCCGCCGAATTAGCTATTAGCTAACTAACGTTAGCTGGAGGCTAGCGTGTGAACATCTTGCGCATGCGCAGAACGGATCGTGCAGGTGGAAGCGGTGCCGTTATTCCGAAGTGGTGGTGGCATGAACGCAGCGTTATCATCTGCGCCTACGTTATGGCATACGTGTCATCTTGCACATGCGCAGAACGGATCGTGCCGGTGGAACGGATCGGGTACTGACACCCTCTAATCCACCAGGGGGTGGTGCGTACACTTCCGGGAGTTTTGAAAAGGAACACACTTCTTCTTCTGGTGAAGACGTTGTCCGAACGCATCAGGGACTGGTGTGGAAATATCCTCTGAGAGAGAGAAATTCGAAAAGAAATCTTGTTCTAAATATTGAAATACTATGTATCCATTAGGTTGAAAGCTGTGAGAGAGAGGGATAAATCGCACAACTTTGCGGTCTCCTAAAGATACGTTAATAATATAATTGTGAGTTAATAATATGGATGTGAGTGTTATGCTTACTGTTAGCTCCAGCATGGTGAAAGTTAGCTCCAGCATGGTGAAAATTACTGTTCTTATAAAACCAATCGGAGTTGTGATCCTGATTCTTACTATCTGATACCATATAGACACAGATTAAGATTGTTTTGTGATGTTTAAGATGCTCGTAAAAGATCGCGAATCGCGCTAGCCGCGTGCTAATCATTAGCATTCACTATGTGAATTTGTCCTGATTTTAGCTCTGCTGTTAGCTCAGCTAAACTAGTAACTATTGTAACATACCTTTGATAGTAGTCACACCGTTAAGGGTGTCCTTATACTCTGTTTGTTAATCTATAAGTCATCTGATTAAGGGAGTATTTGTTTTCTTGTTTATCTGTAAGATAAGGGTGATTTAGTTCATTTAATTGCCAATATACATGTTTGATATGTATATGGGAACAGAAGTTCATCTTAACTGTTAAAAAGAATGAATATATTAAAATGTGATGTTTAAGACGTTATTAAGATGCATAAATAGATTGAAGGAAAGCTAAAAAACATAAATATCTGGGTTCAGAAATTTCATAATTCCATTCTATGCTGTGAGATGGAAGTACGTGATTGATTGATTGTTATTTATTGGAACTGACCTATCTTATGTGGTGTGATGTGTACCTATTCATTTACATAATGATTAGAGTATTTATATCCTGTACAATTGGGTATATGGATTTGACATTTGATTGGATTTGAACTGAAATGAGGCAATAATAATTAATGTATTCTGTACTGTATGTATAGATTGGTTTTTTAGACGGATAGATCCCCTGAATCTGACCCTGGTGGTCAGTGGCGAGCCAACTGCAGAAGTGAGTGAACGGACCAAGAGCCTGGTGTGGCCAGCCGTGGCGTCTTTGGAATCATCATCACCCTGTGCCTTCATTTACATACAGATAAGAACATACATGTTATGGGAGCGGTTGGGTGTGTGTTGTCGTCCTTGTCCTGTGTCTGTTGCTGGAGCGGCTGTAAGTAGGTCAAGGGGCGTGGCCGGGTGATCCACCTACCTGCACGGCTGCTGGCTATCCTGCAATCTCTGTCTACTCAGCTGTTGCTGCTTCTCTCATCACTGCTGCAGTATTTAGACCTGGTTGGAACCTGTCTTCAGCGCCAGATCGTTACAGCTACCAAAGTGGTAACTTGGCTCCCAGTAATCGTGCTCTTAAGTTTTTGCCTCATGTGTTGTTCCTCGTGCTCCGCTTACCTTGTTTTTGTCCTCTCATCCAGACCTACCCCACTCAACCTGTGCCTACGACTGCTGTGCCGCCAGCCTTTCGGTCCTCAACCTTTTCATCTCCTCGTTTGGATCTCTGCGAAAGTTGTTTTTGGACACGCCACGCTCTGCCCACGCCTGTTCCAGTCCTGTCTCCTCCACCAGCGCAGCTGACTGTCTCAGGCTGCTGAGTTTCGTTTGTGACTTTCATTAAAGACATTCTAAACGTTTTTCTCTGTGTCTGTGTGTGATACTCCGTGTTCTGGGTCTTAGCCACAGCCATAACAGTACGATCTGGCCATGAACCCCTACGGAGACATCACACACGGCTGGGGGATGGCGTCCCAGCACGCCATCCAGTCCCAGGGAGCACTATTAGGACAACATGATCAGTTAATCCGTTCACTACTGGACAACAACCAACAATTGCTAGCTCAGGTCACCAAGCTAACTGCTGAAGTTGCTAATTTGTCTGCCTGCCATAATCCTCTCCCTTCTCCTCAGCCTTCCAACCCTCCTCCCGTCCCCTGCGGATGTGACTACTGTCCGGGAGACCCCTGTAACTTCACCCGAGCCCTTCACTGGAGAACTAGATAAGTGCCGGGGATTTTTGCTTCAGTGTGGCTTAATATTCCAACAAAGACCGCGGTCTTTACTACTGAATCTTCCAAGGTACACTACACGCTGGGAGTTGCTGAGAGGGAGAGCATTGGCGTGGGCAGAGGCAGTCTGTACCAATCAACACTTAGCAGGATTAACTTTTGCTGATTTTTCTTCTCAGTTGAAAACAGTTTTTGACCATCCTGACCATGCTGGTAATGCCTCTCAGCGGCTGATAAATCTGAGACAGGGCACGGGCAGTGTTGCAGAGTACTCAGTGGACTTTTGGACTCTTGCTGCTGATTCAAAGTGGAACGAGGAAGCCTTACAAGGAGTTTTTGTCAACGGTTTGAATGAATCCATAAAGGACGAACTAGCCACCAGAGATGAACCAAGTAACCTGTTTCGTCTTGTTTCCCTGGCTATCACATTGGATAACAGGTTACGGGAGAGGCGCCGGGAGAGGAGCGGCCAGTCACACAAGCCCAGACGAGCGATTGCACCCCCTAGCTCCCCCGCACCTCACCACCCCAGAGACGGTTCACTCCTCCCGGCTCGGTCACTACGCCCGGGAGGAGCCCATGCAACTGGGTCGTGCTCGGCTCACCCCTTCTGAACGGTCGCTACGCCTCCAGGCTGGTGAGTGTTTTTACTGCGGGGACGCTTCCCACTTTCTGGCTAGTTGTCCCAAGAAGCCAAAAGACCAGGCTCGCTAGTCAACGTGGGCCAGCTAGCGAGCCCTGACTCTAATTCGGTACCCACTAATCCCCGACTACTAGTCCCAGCCACTTTTCAGTTCCAGTCTTTGTCTCTGCCACTTTCTGTTCTCATTGACTCCGGTGCCGAGGACAGTTTTATTAGCCAAGAGTTAGTTATCCAGGCCAACATTCCCATAGAGCAACTCCCGTCAGCCCTCCGTGTCACGTCCCTTAGACGGGCGCTCCTAGCAACCGTAACACATCAAACCGTGCCTGTTGAGTTAACCCTGTCAGGCAACCATCATGAACACATCTGCCTCAAGGTTATGTCCCCCGCAACCACACCCATCATCCTCGGTTACCCTTGGCTTAGTTTACATAACCCTCAAATCGACTGGACACACCACGCCATTCACGGTTGGAGTAGTCACTGTCACGCTAAGTGTTTGGGTTCAGCTGTGCCACCCACTACGGGTAAACCCACGTCCCCTGGTGGACCCTCCTGACCTGTCATCTGTTCCTGTGGATTATCATGACCTAGCTGAAGTGTTCAGTAAGGACAAGGCACTCTCATTACCTCCCCATAGGCCGCACGATTGTGCCATCGAGTTGCTCAGTGGTGCCCCTGTTCCCTTCCAGCCGTCTGTATAATCTGTCTCGCTCTGAAAGAAACGCCATGGAAAAATACATTGGTGACTCATTGGCGGCTGGCATAATCCGCCCTGTCATCGTCCCCTTTGGGGGCTGGGTTTTTTTTGTCGACAAGAAGGACAAGACACTACGTCCCCTGTATTGACTTTAGGGGGTTGAATAAAATAACTGTCAAAAACAAATATCCCCTGCCCCTAATCAACTCTGCTTTCGAACCCCTTCAGGGAGCAACTATCTTTACCAAGCTGGACCTTCGAAATGCCTATCACCTAGTTAGGGTCAGACATGGAGACGAGTGGAAGACGGCGCTCAATACGCCTTTGGGACATTTTGAGTATTTGGTTATGCCTTTTGGGCTCACTAATGCCCCTGCCGTGTTTCAGGCATTGGTTAATGATGTTCTGAGGGATTTTTTTGGACCGTTTTGTTTTTTGTTTATTTGGATGATATTCTCATTTTCTCAAAGTCCCCAGCAGAGCACGTGGCACATGTTCGGCAAGTTCTCCAACGCTCCTGGAAAACAAACTGTACGTGAAGGCTGAGAAATGCGAGTTTCACCAACGCTCGGTTCCGTTTCTGGGGTTCATCATCGAGAGTGGACAAGTCAAGGCAGACCCTGAGAAGATCAGGGCGGTGACAGAATGGCCCACGCCATCGACCCGTAAGCAACTCCAACGTTTTCTGGGTTTTGCAAATTTTTATAGACGGTTCATTAAGGATTTTAGTCGAGTGGTCACTCCTCTCACTAAACTCACGTCCCCCAAAGGTGCCTTTTATGTGGTCACCCGAGGCAGAGCAGGCCATGTGTACTTTGAAAAGACTGTTTTCCACATCCCCCGGTACTGATTAACCCTGATCCTGCTTTGCAGTTCATTGTGGAGGTGGACGCTGACTCTGGGGTGGGTGCTGTCCTCTCCCAACGGTCCCCCTCAGATCAGAAGCTCCACCCTTGTGCTTTTTTTTTCCAAGAAGCTGTCACCAGCCGAGAAGAACTATGATGTGGGTAATCGTGAACTACTGGCGGTGAAGCTGGCCTTAGAGGAGTGGCGGCATTGGCTGGACGGAGAGCCATTTGTGGTCTGGACGGACCACAAGAATCTGGAATTCATCCAAACCACCAAGAGACTCAATCTCCCGCCAAGCCCGTTGGGCTTTGCTTTTTCAGCAGATTCACTTTCACCCTGACATTCCGCCCTGGGTCCCGTAACATAAAACCTGACTCTCTGTCCCGCCAGTTCACAGATACAGAGGAGGCGGGCGACCCGGAAGCTGTCCTTTCTCCCTCCTGCGTTATGGCTGCAGTCCAGTGGGAGATTGAGTCCCTCATCAAAGCCGCTGCCACAGACCCCGGGACCAGGGATGGACCACCAAATCGCTTTTGTCCCTGAGGCAGCACGGGCACAGGTGCTGCACTGGGTTCACACCTCTCGCTCGCCTGTCACCCAGGTATGCAAAGGACTCTGTCTTTGTTAAGAAGACACTTCTGGTGGCCTTCCGTGGAAGCAGACGTCCGGGCGTATGTATCGGCATGTTCAACCTGTGCTCGTGGAAAGGCCTCTCATCAATCTCCCTCGGGTCTGCTTCAACCTCTTCCGGTCCCCAGTCGTCCCTGGTCCCATATTGCCCTGGATTTTGTCACTGGCCTGCCTCAGTCTGAAGGTAATGATACTATACTCACCATCGTGGACAGATTCTCTAAATCTGTTCACTATATAGCATTACCTAAATTACCATCTGCCAGTGAGACAGCGGACCTCATAGTCCAACATGTATTCCGTCTCCATGGAATACCTGTGGACATCGTTTCTGATAGAGGCCCACAGTTTATCTCTCGAGTGTGGAAAGAGTTTTGTGCTGCTCTGGGTGCGTCTGTCAGTCTGTCCTCAGGTTTTCATCCTCAATCCAACGGACAGACGGAGAGAGCAAATCAGGACCTGGAGGCGTCTCTTCGCTGTGTGGCAGCCCAGCATCCGACCTCCTGGGCCAAACACCTCCCTTGGATAGAGTACGCCCACAACTCCCTTACCACCTCTGCCACTGGCCTCTCTCCGTTCGAGGCGGCTTTGGGCTACCAGCCCCCCCCTGTTTCCCGCTCAGGAGAGGGAGTTGGCAGTCCCTTCAGTTCAAGAGAACCTGCGTCGCTGCCGTGAAGTCTGGAACAACGCCCGTGAGGCCTTGCTGCGCACCGCAGAACGAAACAAGCTGGTGGCGGACAGACACAGGACCCCTGCTCCCCCAGTTTCAGCCTGGCCAAAAGATGTGGCTCTCTTCCAAGAATATCCCTCTCCGGACTGAGTCCCGCAAGATGTCGCCTCGGTTTCTGGGGCCTTTGAGATTGAGGCCGTTGTGAACCCTTCCGCGGTCCGGCTGAAACTGCCGCCGGCTATGAGGGTTCACCCGACCTTCCATGTTTCACAGTTGAAGCCCCTCTCCACCAGTCCTCTGTGTCCCCCCGCTGATCCCCCGCCTCCTGCTCGGCTGATTGACGACCACCCTGCCTACACGGTTCGGGAGCTCTTGGACGTACGTCGACGGGGTAGGGGTCTCCAGTATTTAGTGGATTGGGAGGGGTACGGGCCTGAGGAGAGATCGTGGATACCCAAACGTTTTATTCTGGACCCTCAGTTGATCAAGGACTTCCACCGTGACCACCCTGATAGGCCTGGCGGGTCGCCTGGAGGCGCCCGTTGAGGGGGGGTACTGTTATGGGAGCGGTTGGGTGTGTGTTGTCGTCCTTGTCCTGTGTCTGTTGCTGGAGCGGCTGTAAGTAGGTCAAGGGGCGTGGCCGGGTGATCCACCTACCTGCACGGCTGCTGGCTATCCTGCAATCTCTGTCTACTCAGCTGTTGCTGCTTCTCTCATCACTGCTGCAGTATTTAGACCTGGTTGGAACCTGTCTTCGGCGCCAGATCGTTACAGCTACCAAAGTGGTAACTTGGCTCCCAGTAATCGTGCTCTTAAGTTTTTTGCCTCATGTGTTGTTCCTCGTGCCCGCTTACCTTGTTTTTTGTCCTCTCATCCAGACCTACCCCACTCAACCTGTGCCTACGACTGCTGTGCCGCCAGCCTTTCGGTCCTCAACCTTTTCATCTCCTCGTTTGGATCCCTGCGAAAGTTGTTTTTTGGACACGCCACGCTCTGCCCACGCCTGTTCCAGTCCTGTCTCCTCCACCAGCGCAGCTGACTGTCTCAGGCTGCTGAGTTTCGTTTGTGACTTTCATTAAAGACATTCTAAACGTTTTTCTCTGTCTGTGTGTGATACTCCGTGTTCTGGGTCTTAGCCACAGCCATAACAATACATAAATCTACCCGGGTAGTGAAACGAACATACATACTTTGAAGAACACACGCAAAACACCAAACGGACTCTTTCTTTTGTTGAAATTGTTTATTTTGGGGTTTAGTGTGCGAATGTGCACTCAGGAAGCCGGCTTAGATAGGCAGGGAATGTAAATAACTGTCATTAATTTGTGTAATACATCTCTTGAGCTTTACCTGGGTTGTGTTGTCTGTTTTCTGCTAACATTTTATTATTTCAGGCTCCGTAGTCGTACCTAGAGTTCTGATGTTAGTTCAGTTTGATCCATAGCTAATCAAATTAGTTGTCAGGCATACTTACGAGACCTGCAGAGGGTTACATTATGTTTAAATATGCAAATGGTGCTATATCTTCTAAATATGTACCCATGCGGATAAATTTCCAGAACAGAAATGTAAACCTTGGATAGATCCAGGTTCAAAATTCTTGTTTCATTTTGTTGACATAAACCTAAAATACTTCACACTGTGAAGTATTTTACACTGTAACAGACGTAACATTGCAAGAGTGCACTTCACTCTTTATAAGCGACTTTCTATCTAGACAAAAACAACTCATGGTTTTCATACACAGAATGTGCAGAAAGAAGCAGGTCCACCATGTGATTGTTCAACTGGAAACGTGAAAGAAGGTGAAACCTGGGTATTTATTTACACATTTAATGTACATTATACAGGGTAGTCTATATCCTCGATGTTCAACTTCCGGGATTTCACCGTTGGCAAAGGAAATTTCACTGGATTTCACTCATTTAGGCTGGCTATCCATTGCCTCAGGCTTCCTTTGTGTTGATATCTTAAACTCCGGTGGATTTATGAGGACTATGGTTAAACTTTTCACAGATCTCTGCAGGGTAAATCCAGACAGCTAGCTAGACTATTTTTCCAACTTTAGAACGTACACGTTCCACCAAAACAAGTTCCTTTCCGAGGCTATTTTGCAGAGACACCGGGGCTTTTCCCCGTGCTAAGCACTGCCCAAGACGATTGTCATTGGTTTAAAGAAATGCATATAAAACAGAACACGTTTTTCTCCCATCTCAGAATGTTGTGTGTGTCTGTCTCCAGACAGATATGTTACCTGGTGGTGGGAGCTTCTTATCTGCTGTCCACCATCTCGAGAGGTGAGTCACTGTGCCGGCGACTTGAGGTCAAGTGTTTATACAGTACAGGCCAAAAGTTTGGACACACCTTCTCATTCAATGTGTTTCTTTATTTTCATGACTATTTACATTGTAGATTCTCACTGAAGGCATCAAAACTATGAATGAACACATATGGAATTATGTACTTAACAAAAAAGTGTGAAATAACGGAAAACATGTCTTATATTTTAGATTCCTCAAAGTAGTCACCCTTTGCTTTTTTTGATAACTCTGCAAACCCTTGGTGTTCTCTCAATGAGCTTCATGAGGTAGTCACCTGAAATGGTTTTACCTTCAAAAGTGTGCTTTGTCAGGGTTAATTAGTGGAATTTTTTCCCTTATTAATAAAAACGCAAAGGGTGGCTACTTTGAAGAATCTAAAATATAAGACATGTTTTCAGTTATTTCACACTTTTTTGTCAAGTACATAATTCCATATGTGTTCATTCATAGTTTTGATGCCTTCAGTGAGAATCTACAATGTAAATAGTCATGAAAATAAAAAGGAAACGCATTGAATGAGAAGGTGTGTCCAAACTTTTGGCCTGTACTGTATGTGCAAGCGGGATTTATTCAGTTTGGGAAATCCCACGGTCTCTAAAGCTACAACTCAAATTGTCCGACTGACTAAACATGGAGGGACCCATCTGCTAGCGATAGGGGCCGAGAGTGAGAAAGCTACATGGGGCTACATGGATAAATATACACCAAATTTTGCTTTTCTCGTCAATAGAAAAGTTGGGTGACCCTCCTATCAACAAAGAATAAAAAGACATGACCCTCCCCTATTTTCCTCCGGTGGTCCATTCCATAAATACCAAACGGTCCGTAAGTAATCACATTCCCCACAGTAGAATATGTATATTGTTGTTTTGTTCAACTTCTCTGACCCTGCCTTGTATGTTTTTGGTAGGTAAAAAACATTGCAGCCATTTCTTTTTATTTCCATGTTTTAACAACCCTGTTTGGGTGCAGAAGTTAACGCTGTGCTTCCTCATCTCCAGTTGATTTGTCCCTCTGATTGTGATTGTGGTACTTTAGAACGAACTCAGAGGATCTGAAACTAAAACCTTACTTTCACTGCTGAGCTTTAAAGAACTGAAACCTTTTCTGCTGTCAAACGAGATGTGAAGAACGGGATGCCTTGTGCGACCTTTCATCAGAGAGAGAATGCACACGGGTGTCACAGCCCGCCTTGCTAGGATTTACAGTGGCAAGGAGAGCCGGGTCGGCCCCTTTAAAAAGAGTCAAAACCGAGGTCTGCCCGGTCGGCGACGGCACATTCAATAATCTGCCGCCACAGAGATCACGGTTTTCATTTATTTTTTCACAGACTCAGCGCTGGCCCCTTATTTAAGCATCCAGTTCTGATTGATCCCAATAAACTTGTTCGGTCAACTGCCTGTAGTCTCCTGGCTTCCTATCATTAGAAGTAAGTGAGACGGGCAGGGGGGCGTAAGGTGAGTCAATCCTCCTCCTAATTTGACATCTACTAGCCTGTTTGATGCTGAGGTTTTGAGTCTCCAACATCACCTGCCTCACTCCACCTAGAGAAATCCTATCTTATGCACATCTCTACATCTAAACACACATATCTATCAACGTACACAGGGTATCTAAGGCTCATCTACTTGAAAAATGGTGTATGTTTCTATAGTGGTGTGGGTTTGGCTGATACTCAACTCGGGGGTTTAACGAGGTCCGGTTGAAACTTTGTTCCACCTTCTTTCTTGGGTTCTTCCGTGATTTTTTATTCAACAATATTGGTCATATATTGGTACAGCCAAACAATGAGAAAAATATATATAGCAGTTGAGAGGGAGGGGGGCGTTCTTAAGTCGTTTACATACCCTTATGCCTGGGCTCATTCAACTAAAAATGATTATCCGAAAATTTGGTTGCGTGACTTTTTAAAGTTTCAGTCACTCTGAATGTTGCCTAGCGTTTCTAAGTTCCTACAATAAATTTAGTTGGCTTCACATTGACTGTGCGTAATCCTCAATCTCTGCTGATCTCTCCCAACGCCCTAGTCAACTGCAGTTCAATTGTGTGAATGAAAGTTACAGTCAACATTTTACCAACACTGTAACAAGATTCTGTAGTTTTCACAGCATTATTGCTGTATACTGAACAAATCCCTACTGCATATCTGTATACTGTATGTTGCTGTAGATTTGCACGCGATTATGGCCAAAATGCCGTATTCTGCAAGACTACAGTAAATACAATTATCCTGTGAATCATATTACAGTAATTTTGAGCGGGATCTATCGGACTTCGGAGCCCACAGCCAAGCCGTGCAGCCGGTGAGCCGATTGGTCAGGGGATAAGACCTGTACAAATCGTGTTACGTTACCTCTCGGAAGCACGGACGCCTGGCCAATAGTAGTGTGT
>CM046805.1:23093923-23106244 GCA_025617405.1 Perca schrenkii
GCAGTAGGATTACTGGTACCATTAACCTGCATGTTCTGTGCTGGCCTGATGCCGCTGGAGCCGTCAGACAGCATTACAGCACGCACAGAGATGAGAAGGGTATGTATTGACTTTTCTTACTCTGGGGGTTACGGTGAATAAGCTAAATTCCCAATAAGTCGGCGTGTTCCTTTAATCGAAAACACGATATTCTCAATCTAAATCAATGAATAAACACATACTGTGTTATGTATCTCGCATAAAGATCCACGCTGTTCAGACTGAAGAGATGTTATAAACACTGTTATCAACTAGCCGTGTGTTCACGAGGACCAATAAAAAATACATAGTCTGTAACTGCCCATATGTTTTCTGATCTGATGCCCAGCCCACAGCAGCAGGTGGATAAATGCAAATCACCATCACCATCAAAACCAGGGAAATACCATGGTTTGGGTAAAATATAGTTAAAAAAAAACTCTGTTTTTGTCAGGAAGTGGGTAATGAGAAGTGACCTCTGTTGGGAACCGAGCAGTGTGGTTAAACACTATCTTTTAAACAAAGATCTCAGAGCATGTGACCTCTGAGACAAAGGAAACCACATTTCCCACATGAGGCCTGAGCGACCTTTTCAAACTAAGAGAATGCGGCCTCCATGCAACTGTAAAAGCCTAAAAGTCACACCTCCATGAGAAAAGATGGCCGGAGGTCTAAAAGAACTACAGAACCTACATGTCACCTTCAAGAAGTCTGATTCCCTATTAGCCGGGGTCCTTGAACGCAGCAGGGGTCCATGCCCAGGTGACCGGGGATATAAATACTCTGGTCACCCACTTCTCATTGTCATCCACTGCACGCGAAAGCTGCTAAAGGGTGCTCTCCTCTGTGCTTTTCGATTGCAACCCCGTTGCTGAAAAAAGGCACGCAGTCAAACGTTGGTACTCTAATTAAATAGTTTCATTTTCCGGACGAGTGGACTATTTTTGGTGTTCTGGGAACACCCAGGATCCTGTGGAAACATGCATCAGTGTTTCATCTCTGCAGAAGAGAAAACAATGTTTTTTCTACAAGAAATTGAACAACAGGGACAACGCTTTTCTTATCAAGCCAACTGAACTGGTTCTTTGCTACCTTTGGAGAGAAACCATTTTTTACTATGAATCCCTGACGAGTGAGAGTCTGATCTGTTTTTGTTTACCGTGGAGCATCTATGGGACCAAACAAATGGGAACACACACAGTAAGGAGGCTGAAGTTTCTGGGCAGAGAAATATAGCTCTGTTATTAATGCTTTATATAATTAATAATTAATTATTATTACTGCAACTTGTTACTGCATTGAATGTGATTAATTACTAAGTGCTACTGTTGCATTAATATGATTGTGGCCACCGAGTCCAATTTATTGCTGTGAAAGTACTGGATCACGGTTCTTGTTGATATACTGTATGTTGTGTTTGATACTGTAAACTTATTGAAACTGTAATTGCTACCCTGCTATCTGCCGCCACAGAGAAGTTATTTACTGTACAAGAGAGGTAATAAACCTTCCATTCACGGCACCGCGACGTAATGAGACTCTTACCTCATGGCCCTGTGTAGACAGAAGGATTGGTTATTATTGCCGCTAGAATATCAGAGGCCTGTATTACGAAGCAAGACCAACATGGCCTGGATTTCTTTCAGTAATCCGGCTTCACTAACCCTAACAACTGCGGTCCCGGATAACCGGTGTCACAAAGGTGGTTATCAACTAGTTCAATCAACCCAGGTTTTTCCAATCTAGAGACGGGCGCGTTCACATAAAAGAGGCGGTGTTTGCACACCACGACCAATCGCAAACATCTACCAGAGCCGCATGTTATAAATAAGAAGAGCAAATTATAATTCACCATAAATATGAAGAACACAGACTCGGTTTTACAGGGAAAACGCAAAACAGTCGCTGCTTCCTAAAACATGAAGGAAAGCTGGCAAAAAAAAAAAAAAGCCAACGCTGTAGATGTTTAAATCACAACTCCAATATCACTTCCCCATCAGCCAGGACCAATATCTGACCATAATTACACTTGTGCTTTCCATAAACTGTCCTTGCTTTAGCCTTTTATTTCAGTTGCAACCTTGGCAGTGGGAAGCGATCGTGAGAGCAAATAAAAAATATAAAAACATAATTCAAACCGATGTGCGCATTGGCGACACACGGCTCAAGAAGCAGATATGGAATTCCCTTCCATTTACATATATAGGCTATATTTCATAAAAATACCCATGTTAACGGGGTTGTTGGTTTCTAAATGTTTTAATTTTTATGAGCGCACCCCTCTCTCTCTTTCTCTGCACCGAGCTCCGCCCGATCTTCTTTAACCCTCGTATTATGTTGAAAAAAAATTACATTGATGATGATACGGGTCAAAATGACCCATACATTGTAAATACACTCAAAACAAACTTTTTTTCCTCATCACAAACATTTTTACACTTGCATATTCCATGCATAGTTAGATTTGGCATCCAAGGATGCCCATATTTTGATGCCATACTTGGCTTGTTGGGCATGTACTGTCAGAAGGGACAGCGCCCCCAGAATGGAACAAGGTTTTAATCTACAGTGACATGGGGACCAGTATTGCACAAGACAGGTACAATATGAATATCATCAACTAGTGTGTCAGAAAATCTTGTGGGGCTTGGAGTCATTTTGATGACAGTCAGTCAGTCAGTGTGGTGATGTTGACCATTTTATGTTACCATCTTTAGCTGTCCATGTTGAGGATGATTGCTGCCCAATGTTTTCAGCTAATGTAGAGACTACACCAAACTAGTCCCCTGAATCCTCTTCATCATAGGAAAATTCACAATCCGGATCGTCAATAGCATTGTTCTCGGTCTCTGAAATCTCTTCCTCTACATCACTATTACCATCACAAATCTGTGCTAAAACTTCTTCAGTTGCAAACCTTTTGGAGCTCATTTTGTAGTGTGCGTGTCAAAGAGATGAAATTACAACAGAGAAGAGGACAAGTGCAAGAAATCTCTTCCTCCTTTACAAACACACACACACCCACACACACACACACACACACACACACACACACACACACAAACACCTACACCTGGTTCTAAATGGGTGTTGAAAGTCTCCGGGTCAAAATGACCCGCAACATCATCTTTGTATACAAACTCTGAACAGACATTCCACTACACATCAGTGTGTCCAGATTTTATGAACAAGTTCATTTCATGAAGAAAAAGATAGGTTAACCAGTATTTTGGTCAACATAAAAATGCAAATGTCTCAAATTGACCCTTAACATAATACGAGGGTTAAGAACGGTGCTGCCGTTATCAATCGAGTATTGACTGGTCACTAGGCAGTGCTTTTACATAGCCTGTTTGTGTCATAGACAGTGTTTAAGAATGGACCAACAGAGCCCGTGTCTCTGGACGGAGACCAGTGAAGGATATTAGAAGCACTTTTCCTGTGAGCGCTAGCATTACTGAGGCGAGGGGGGTAGGCACGTTCAAGCTAAAATATCCAATATAAAAATGATGTAAAAGAGGGACGACAACGCTACCTAGGTTTTGATACTGAGGCCTAGGACCACTTTAAAACTACAGTAATTCAAATTAAGGTAAAAGATTAAAAACAGGTTCTTTGTGCCAGAGGAGAGCAGTAAGACAGTGTATTTAAAAATAAATAGAGGAGTAACACATTTATTTTAACAAAAAGGATAAACATGTTCAGGACCTATACATGCTAAACACACTAATAAAGAGATGTCACAGTGAGGGGACTGCTCCTTGGAGGAGCGCCCCTAGCAGTTGGGAGTTTGGTGCCTTGCTCAAGAGTACTTTGGCAGTGTCCGGGAGGTGAAATGGAGGTTTTGTAGAAATGACTGATAGTTTTTGGTATTGTTTTTCTTGGGAAGATAGACCTTGTTCTCAAAATAAACCGGGAGAGGTCTCTCAAACTCTAAATAAGTACTTAATGTCTTGCTCAAACACTTAGAGATAGTCCTCACTATTATAGATTCCTGAGGGGATTGATATCAATGCATAAAATGATCTTTGTATTTATGATATTACGATATGTTTATTACATAATAGTGGATGTATCCTCCATCCTGCAGGACTCTGCACGCTGCAAGGAGTATAAACATGTCAATGTAGTCCTACTCTGCCCTCTGCAGTCATTCAGATACTTTCACTTCTGGGCTGCACTCTGAGTGGAGCTGAGTTGTTGACACACACGACAGGTACGCTATTTTACCATTCATTTTTGTTGTTTTCTTTTAACCATTAAAAATTCATCATTGCTTATTTGTAAATTAAAATCATGGGTTGCCATCACACATGTATGTATTACCTTAGTTACAGTTATTTTGTTAAACTAAAAACTAACACACACATCAGTAAAACTTTTCTTTGTCTATCATAATGCCTTATTTAAACAACCACTGGTAGAAACCAAAGTCAAAAGGTTGCAGGATTCATTATTAAGATACATTTCGAATTGATTTAATGAGTGTTGATCCTGCCCAATACTCTTTAGATGATACTCCATCTAAATTGGGCCAATCCGGATTTACTTCTGACTGTATTCCCATGGCTGTGGCGCGTGGCTCTGCTGGCCTGATTGTTGGTGTTCTAGTACTCATTGCTGTTGTGTATTCCATAATATTGCCATATTGCACACAACTACTCCACACAGAATTTAGGATAGGAGGAAAACGTGCTCTGGTTTATTGGAATTTCTTTAAACCAATCACAATCGTTTTGGGCGGTGCTAAGCACTAGACAAAAGCCACGGTGGCACTGCAAAATAGGCTCGGAAGGAACTTATTTTGGTCGACATGTGTGCGTTCAAAAGTTGTTTTACTCGTGCAACAGAAAACTCAGATTGGACAGAAAGTATAGCTAGCTGCAGAGATCTGACAAAAGATTAACCATAGTCCTCATAAATCCACCAGAGATTAAAAAGCCAACACAAAGGAAGCCCAAAGCAACGGATATCCGGCCTAAATGAGTGAAATCCGTTGGGTTTTCCGGCGGCAATGGAGCAATCCCGGAAGTGCGACGTCAAGGATATTATAGACTAATCATCAGGTAATAAACCGCTGGTTGGAGCCAAAGATAAAAAGAGTACACATTTCTTTGATACACAACGCACAAAGAGTACACAACTGCCACCCAGGTGTAATGTATGAATGAGTAAGTCAAGTGTTGTGTTCTATATGCTCTCATGAGGTGCATGTACTTTGCATGTTTGTTGCAATGAAGTTGTGAGAGACAGTAAAAATGCCTTTTTTTGTATAGTTCTTTAAAAATAAAAAGGAAACTTGTTTTGGGGAGAATACAATTACTGTGGGCTGAGTTTTCCTAGGAACCTTACCAAAAAGGCTCAGGATGTTGCAAATGTTGGTATAATATGAAAATGGCTGGTGGATTTAAGACAAAAAATTATAATTCATTGAATTAATCAAATACGAACATATCTGTCGCTGTCAGTGGCTTGTTGATCTTTACATTGTTAGTTCATTTCAAATCCTGCCCTGGGACACACATTCATACGGTTTGATAAAGTACTTATTGGACTTTAACTTATCATTGCACTTACAATAACGAGCGTAGTTGTCCTCAATTTAGGTCATCCTGTATGTCTCATCCCCGTTTTTTTCTGCATCCACCATGTATTTGTCTGTGTGCATGTATCAGTCGCGGGGGGGAACTGAGCAGCAGCCCCACCCGCTACATAGAGCCGACAGGATTGAATAACCTGATTTCACAGAATTCTGTGAAATGAACACGGCCCCTTAACTCAAAATCTGTGAGAGTTTCACGGAATCGCCGAAAATTCCATTATTGGCCCAAAGAAAAATTCCATGAAATGAACACGGCCCGTTAAAATTACTTGAGGGGCCCATGGAAGAATTCCGTGTAAAGAAACACAGCCCCTTAAGTTAAGGAAAAGGTCGTGGGTGAGCTTATGTTTCACGGTTGGGTTTAGGAAAACAATAACGGGACAACAACGGGACGGTCACACGATCTCTGGTCTCCTGGGTGAAAGTCCTGTGATGACCCATTGACCCATCCACCCCCCAAACCAACCTCCCTATGCGGATTTCGGGCTTTCATACTACTCGCTACTGTAGTCGCTCTTAATGCTACGTCATCTTCTCATTGACTTTGGCATTGTTTTCTATGCGGTGATAACAGTTTGTGATAATTTCACAGAATTCTATGAGACCAGGCTGGGATTGAAACAGCAGCAGCTTTCAGCGACTTTAAAATGTATACAGGTTGGCAGGGTGGTCTGAAATGTTTTGCACATATAGCATGTCTTTCGCTGTACGTTTTGTTGGTAAATGTGAGATCTTCATGTCACACATGTCTCGTCTTCATACCAGAAACAAGGAAATTAATTTGGCAAGGTCCGTGTGTTACGTCAACCCGTTCTCACTCCCGCTTTGTCATTGGCTCTCAGAGTCACATACTGACACCGTCCAGCACGTGAGACTGCTGTGATTGGTTGAAGCCGTGGAAAACTCCGGTTATTGGTCAAATTTGAGGAAAAGTTGCGGTGATAAATATCGACCATCACTAGTACATTGTAACACAAGGCCAACCTCCTGCTGACTATTTTCATGTGTCTGTTTGTGACGCATCCCTTGCAGCATCCACATTGACTACAGTGCTGCTACAGATGTGCTGTAATGACCATTGAATGTTGCTATTTGCAGACACAAATCTCCAACATAACAAAATTTACCTGCCTTTTAAATCTTGTTCTGGCCCCTGCAGTAAGATAGCAGATCTAACACATCTATCTCATGACCTTTTCTTGAATTGTTAGACAACAAATAAATCCTTATTGCTCCTGTTTTTTTATTGCAGTTGTAATATTATATACTAGTGATCAATTACCTAGCGACAGGCTCAAAGTTCAGATGTTCACAAAGACACTCATAGTGAAACTGAGCATTGGACAACCAACATGTTTTGTTTAAAGTTTAACTTACTAATTAATATATTTTTAGGTTTAGCCACACACTGTTTTTTAAATCTGAAAATTAGTTTTCTTTGCAAAAATATTTTAATTAAAAAACTAATTATTCTGATTAAACTGATGGCTTTCTTGTTGATGTGGTTGTAATAGTGAATTTCTTATTGTTCCACTTTAACTAATTCTTTGCTTTTTATGATTTTTGAATGGTGGTGTAATGTTCATACAATCCATTTTGCTGCCGTTTCAGCCTTGACTCTAAAAATAGAAGGACTTATGATGCAGGTGCACAAAACTGTGAGCAGTCAGCACCACAGTCTGTGTGTGTTTATTTAGTCATGAAACATCAGTCGATGCCTTAAATACATATGTATAAGTTTGTGTGTGTGTGTGTGTGTGTGGGTTCTGTCTGAAAACACGCAACCACAGAGCGTGTTCAGGAAGGAGTAGAGGTGGTGAGTTTTTTTGCACAAGCTGCACTCATGTACAGAGACAATGTGGCTGTTCTTCATATCTTAATATAAAAACGCTGTGTGGTGAAGCTGTACGACCACTGATGAACAATTGTTGCAGATTAAATGTTAATTCTGAGATAAAAAAGGATTGAACCAGGTGATCTATTCTATTTCTAATCTATGTGTTTTCTTGCGCTCAGATGGAAATAACAGTTTATCTGTGGTTCAAAGCTCACTCTCTCACACTGTCATGTTGATACCACACACTCGTGTCACACGTCATGTATTATTAACCATCATAACCTCTTTATATGGTTTGATGGTCAGACAGCATCGAGACAGGATGGAGTTCACAGGTTTCCTCCTTACACTCTGTGAGAAACAACTTGCCTTTACTTTAATAATATACTGTACTTGTTACAGTCTAACTTAAAAGGTTGATATTAAACAATTTTTTTTTAATACACAAGTTCTAGTGGAGAATTACAGTTTTTTCCAACTGCTTACACACGTTTTCAAAACTATGTCTCCTTTTTTCAAAACTCTACACACAATTCCTAAAACTGTCGGGGCGGGGGTGTGTGTGTGTGTGTTTGGTTGGGGGAGGGGGGGGACAGAATTGTTTTCACTTTGTGCAAAACAAAGTCTGATTGATTTGTAATGCTGAAATAGTCATTAGATAGTTGCATGCAAAGTTACTCAAGATGGGCTTCTCTCCGTGATCTCATCAGAGATGGCTCTCCTTCTTACTCTTCTTCCCTCCTCCTTCTCCGTTGTTATCCCCTGTCTCTTCCTCCTACTCCCCTTGCTCTCTGTCTATTGTTGGCATCCATTGTTCAAAACAGGTAATCTGACCTTTGACCTATGCATAGGCCTATACTAAAGCAATGATTGGTTAGTGTTCAGTTATGACATAATGTGTTTGCAAATGTGAGAAGTGTGTGTGTGCCCTGGTAAATAAGTGTAGCATTTTGATTGGTTGTGTTAAGAAATGGATAGCAAGTCACTTCCTGTTAGATTTTTGTGTCTTAGGTAGAGAATTGGGTTTAATGTTTTGAAAAAAGTGTTTTATGCAATTGAAAACTGAGTGAAAGGCTGAGAAATAGTTTATGGTTTTGGAGATTTGCTATGTAGTTTTGCACTTTGAGTGAGAGGTTTCAAAAATCGTGTGACAGGAAAAGATTTTGTGTGTAAGCAGTTGGGAAAAACTGTAATACTTGTCTTCAGAAAAAGAACATTTACATTCTAACATTTAAACTAAATCAACCTGATCTCACAGAATTCCGTGAAATGAACAACTTAACTCAAAATCTGTGGCAGTTTCACAGAATCGCAATCGTGATGGGACCACAGAAGAATTTGAGACACGATCTCCGGTCTCACAGGTGAAAGTCCTGTGTTTGACCCATCCACCACCCCAACCAACCTCCTTACGCGGATTTTCGGCCTTTCATAGTACTCGCTACCGTAGTCACTCCGATAGCTACATCATTTTCTCCTATGACTTTACATTGGCATTGTTTTGGCCACCATGGAATTTTCAGACATTCCGTGCCACCACCACGTAATGCGGTGATAACAGTTCGTGATAATTTCACGGAATTCTGTGAGACCAGGCTGACTATATAGTTTGTTACTTTTTGTGGTGCTTACCTCGTGTACCTAAGAACTCTGTTTTACAGACAGAGTTTTTTGATAACTGGGAAAATAAATTCCTTATGTTTTTAACTATAAAATTCCATTTATTTACCCATTAAAGTAACATGAATAAGGTTTAAATGGGATTTTGAGAGGAGGATTAACGTGTTAAACAGTGGACTGGGATATAAATTATTCTTAACGGATCATCTGCACCATTTAAGGGGCCCTAAGAAAAACAATAATATGAAAGCTATCCCACAATTTATACCTTGAAGACTTCAGGGATGGGGTTTTTAACCCTTAAAAACTCCTAAAACATATGTTACAATGGATAAATTCATCTCACATTTAGTTTGAACCGCTGAATTTGCACCTTAACTGAAAAGGAAGGTCCTTCAGTAAAGGCTATTTATAAATGTTTTTTTTGTACTTTTACATAGTTCTGATAATTAATGGATTTTTCAAGTATTTCTAAATTAAGTGTAATATAAAGGGGAAGTCATAGCCTTAAATTTACTTATTTTGATAATGTGTTCTCTTTAAGTGAAAGTGGTTAAAGGGGTTTAGATTAATGGACATATTAATTGATCTCTGATACTCATACTGAACACATTAATATAGGGTTAAAAATTGGAACTAAGTAATATCTTTTTTGTCTTTCTCTGCAGCCTTTCTCAAAGTCTCTCCCAACAGATCTCAGTTCTTTGAGTAGTATTTCTATGAGCGCTGACGAGAAAACCGGAAATCCTCTGGCTGGAGCGTAGAAGCCAAAACAGTCTGAGGAGTTTCAGAGTGCGGACATGACTAGGGCTTTCTGCAGGTGTCAACCTGTATCATCAATGAAGCCTACCAGTGGAACAGTGGGGAGTACTGGTGTGAGTCCACATCTGGAGAGAAGAGTCCAGCTGCCAACATCACCGTCACCGGTTAGTTCATCACTGGAGGCAGGAGGGATGTTTTTCCTTCACAACAAAAACCTGCTAATGAGACATTTACTGTAGCAGAACACTTAATGAAGCATGTAGCTTGTGGGGTTAAATACCAAACACATCATAATTACTTGTCACTTTTTATTATTTTTTTAACAATTTAACAATCACATTTCATCTCCTGTCACTGCTTCACCATAAAACCATTACATACTTTGCTTTTGTAAATATTTTTTTTAGCCGATATTGTTCTGGTTGTTGAACAAAAAAGAAAGACCAAAATGCACCTGGCTTAGTTTAACAGGAAAAGGTCGCAACAATGCCCTCTGGTGTCCAAAGTTATAATCTGCAAATGGACCCTCTCAGCAAACTTATCGTGGCATATACTTTTCTCTTAAAGGCTGCAAAGGCTACATAGGGTACTAACCCCTAATCCTAACATTCAGAGGAGTCTTGTTTCTTCAATTCTTCAACCCTTTCTCTTGCATTTTGAAGACAGCAATGTGATCCCGGAGAGTCCTGTGTTTCCTGTGATGGAATGAGAATCTGTGACTCTGCGCTGCACTACTCAAAGCAGCTGTGAGCCAGCATCTTCCTGAAGGACAGATCTCCTGTCGGTGCAGCAATCACGGGGCAGATGACCATCCCTGCAGTGTCCAAGGCTGATGAAGGCCTCTACATGTGCGTGATCATTTTAGTCGGGGCATCACGAGAGAGATGGCTCACTGTCAGAGGTGAGATGAAGTAGGAAATACAATGATTTATGCATTAATGTCAGCTTAATTTAAACTTTCACATCACAAGATTTTAAGGGAAGACACTGCAGGTGAATGGGGAAAATATTTTAACTAACAGATATCAGCATAAAACTACCAAAGATGATTATTTACAATAAGACAATTATTGTTTGCATTACAACTTTACTGAAATGTTATATTTAAATATGCAAATGGTGCAATATCTTCTAAATATGTAGTAATTTGGATACATTTCCAGAACAAAAATGTAAACCTTGGATAAATCCAGGTTGTTTCATTTTGTTGACTTAAACCTAAAGTACTGTGTGAGTGAGTGCAGGGTAAATCCAGACAGCTAGCTAGACTATTTTTCCAATCAGAGTTTTCTGTTGCACGACTAAAACAACATTTGAACGTACA
This sequence comes from Perca schrenkii, assembly GCA_025617405.1. Classification (NCBI taxonomy): domain Eukaryota; kingdom Metazoa; phylum Chordata; class Actinopteri; order Perciformes; family Percidae; genus Perca; species Perca schrenkii. The sequence continues at coordinate 23,105,087 of CM046805.1, forward strand.
CCTTCTACCAAAACAAGTTCGTTCCCGAGGCTATTTTGCAGCGATACCGGGGCTTTTCCCGGTGCTTAGCACTGCCCAAGACGATTGTGATTGGTTTAAATAAATGCCAATAAAGCAGAACACGTTTTTTTCCCATCTCAGAATGTTGTGTGTACTAACCAGACCCTCAACGTCACCGCAGTGGAGGAAGGTCTGGCTATATACAGGGAATAATCTGCTTTGAAATGCACTGATGGCCCACATTCCTTCTCATGTTTGATTTTTATATCAGATATATTATGAATATTGTAAAGGAGGGGTTACACGTTTCATAAATTGATGTTTGAAACTGATCCTGAGAATTAACACCGGAAGGTCCCGGTGCTCCTGCAGCTCCCCTCATGTCTGTCTCCAGACAGATATGTTACCTGGTGGTGGGAGCTTGTCTGGCTGACTAAACATGGAGGGACCCATATGCTAGCGATAGGGGCAGAGAGTGAGAGAGCTATGTACATAGGGCTGCATGGATAAATATGCACCAAATTTTGCTTTTCTCATCAATACAAAAGTTGGGTGACCATCCCCCATAGGCTAAAAAAATTGGATGACCCTCCTATCAACAAAGAATAAAAAGACATGACCGTCCCCTATTTTCCTCTGGTGGTCCATTCCATGAATACAAAACGGTCCCTAAGTAATCACAATCCCCACAGTAGAATATGTATATTGATTTTTTGTTCAACTTCTCTGACCCTTCCCTGTATGTCTTTGGTAGGTAAGGTCGTTTCTTTTTATTCCCATGTTTTAACAACCCTGTCTGGGTGCAGAAGTTAACGCTGTGCTTCCTCATCTCCAGTTGATTTGTCCCTCTGATTGTGATTGTGGTACTTTAGAACGAACTCAGAGGATCTAAAACTAAAACCTTACTTTCACTGCTGAGCTTTAAAGAACTGAAACCTTTTCTCCTGTCAAACGGGATGTGATATTCTGTGAAGAACGGGATGCCCTGTGCGACCTTTCATCAGAGAGAGAGCACGCATGAGTGTCACAGCCCGCCTTGCTAAGTTTTACAGTGGCAAGGACAACCGGGTCGGCCCCTTTAAAAAGAGTCAAAACCAAGGCCTGCGACGGCACGTTCAACAATCTGCCGCCACAGAGATCACGGTTTTTATTTATTTT
>CM046805.1:23920405-23922905 GCA_025617405.1 Perca schrenkii
ATAGATTTTTTTTTTATATATATATATATTGTTATCAGGTGATGACTCAGAAATGATGTTGGGAGACTTCAAAGATGACGACGAGTCCGATGAATTCAAATCAAATGCAGCTTTATTCAAACAGTGATCATGAAAATGAGACAAACATGAGCATACAAACGTGTCTGTCCAAGGGTGACCAACATGTACAGTACAGGCCAAAAGTTTGGACACACCTTCTCATTCAATGTGTTTCCTTTTTATTTTCATGACTATTTACATTGTAGATTCTCACTGAAGGCATCAAAACTATGAATGAACACATATGGAATTATGTACTTAACAAAAAAGTGTGAAATAACTGAAAACATGTCTTATATTTTAGATTCTTCAAAGTAGCCACCCTTTGCTTTTTTTTTCTGCTCATTTTCAGGTTCATAATTGTATTTAGAGGTTGTACCAGAATAGGTTTAGGTGGTTTAAGTTTCAGAAAACACCATATTTTTGTCGTACTGCACATTGCTGCAGCTCCTCTTTTCACCCTGTGTGTTGAGCTCTCTGTTTTAGCTACAGAGTGAGACATCTCACTTCTGTTACATCTTTGTTTTGAGTCGCACATGCACAGTAGCTAGGTAAGGACTTCTAGCCTGTCAGAATCAGAGTATGAGGGCGTGCCCTGACAGTACCGGACTACTAGCCAGTCAGAAGCAGAGTATGAGGGCGTGCCATGCTAGCAGCTAGGCGAGCATTATAACGTGTGTTACAAAGTGACCACGTTGGTCTCTGAAGTAAAGGCTGGACTACAATAGAGCTGTTTGGAGCAGTTGGTGAACAGTGTTTTCTGTTGGAGATGGTAAGCCCCTTTGGGCTTTTTCACTTTGCAATTTCACTTTATAAACCTGTAACTGTTAGGCACTACTAGGCACTGTTAGGCACTGTTAGGTACTGCTAGGTACTGCTATGGCCTGTTAAGCACTGTTAGGCACTGTTAGGCACTGTTAGGCACTGTTAGGCACCGCTAGGCACTGTTAGGCACTGTTAGGTACTGCTAGGTACTGTTAGGCACCGCTAGGCACTGTTAGGCACTGTTAGGTACTGCTAGGTACTGTTAGGCACTGTTAGGTACTGCTAGGTACTGTTAGGCACCGCTAGGCACTGTTAGGCGCTGTTAAGCACTGTTAGGCACCGCTAGGCACTGTTAGGCACTGGTAGGTACTGCTAGGTACTGTTAGGCACCGCTAGGCACTGTTAGTTACTGTTAGGTACTGTTAGGCAATGCCAGGCACTGATAAGCACTGCTAGGCACTGATAGGCACTGCTAGGCACTGTTAGGCACTGTTAGGCACTGTTAGTTACTGTAAGGCACTGCTAGATACTGCTAGGTACTGCTAGGCACTGTTAGTTACTGTAAGGCACTGTTAGTTACTGTAAGGCACTGTTAGGCACTGTTAGGTACTGTTAGTTACTGTAAGGCACTGTTAGGCACCGCTAGGCACTGTTAGGCACTGTTAGGTACTGCTAGGCACCGCTAGGCACTGTTAGGCGCTGTTAGGCACTGTTAGTTACTGCTAGGCACTGTTAGTTACTGTTAGGCACTGCTAGGCACTTTTAGGCGAGGACACTAATGATGCATCTCAGCATAGCCATCTAGCGGCACAGGGTTTAAACACAAGACAAACGTGAACCAACGTAAATCAGAAACTAGCAGTACCATGCAGATTTATATTTTCGTTGTGGTTGTATAGTGAAGCAACAGATAACATTCCATGTATAACAGATTACTTTTGATGTCTGCAGGTCGGCCACATACTGCACACACTGGGCTGGAGTTTGGGGGATTATGTTCGAGGCTACATGCTGCAGGTAAACTCCTATAAAATGTTTTGCTCTGTCTGCTTTAGGCATTTTATCTGTTTTAAATTCGTAAAAAAATCTGCAGTAAATTCCAGGGGAAATCTGCGGAAATTCTGCAGATTTTTTGGCGGGAAATCTGAAGAAAGTCTGCGTAAAATCAGCTAAAAAACTATGAAATGTTTTGGCTGAGATCTGAAGAAAGTTTGCGTAAAATCTACGTAAAATCTGCAGAATTTTTTTTGGGGAAATCTGAAGAAAGTCTGAGTAAAATCTGCTAAAACACGACAATGTTTTGGGGGAAATCTGAAGAAAATCTGCGTGGGGGAAATCTGAAGAAAATCTGCGTAAAATCTATTAAAAAACTACAAAATGTTTTTGGGGAAATCTGAAGAAAATCTGCGTAAAATCTGCTAAAAAACGACAAAATGTTTTGGGGGAAATTTGAAGAAAGTCTGCGTAAAATCTGCTAAAAAACAACAAAATGTTTTGGGGGAAATCTGAAGAAAATGTGCGTAAAATCTATTAAAAAACTATAAAATATTTTGGGGGAAATCTGTAGAAAATCTGCTAAAAACGACAAAATGTTTTGGGGGAAATCTGAAGAAAGTCTACGTGAAATCTATTAAAAAACTAGAAATTGTTTTTGGGGAGATCTGAAGAAAATCTG
>CM046805.1:23927905-23935405 GCA_025617405.1 Perca schrenkii
TTCCTGTTTTAATCCCCCCAGCTCCCAGTGGTCCCTCGCTGACCAATCAGCAGCAGCAGCAGCAGAGGCGCCGATGGTGGGAGTCGGGTCAGCTCGTGCCGAAGAAGAAGAAGAAGCCCAGGAAGTCGAGCATGCCGGTGAAAATAGAAAGAGAGAAGATGGAGCTGGGGAGAGACGCGGAGAAGGAAGAGTTTTGAATTTAGAAAAAAAAGCGCCCCAAAAATGTCATAAAAAGTGTCAAAAACGTCGGAAAAACTGACAAAATGTGGGGAAAAAAGACAAAAATGTCGTAAAAACTGACAAAAATGTCGTAAAAACTGACAAAAATGTCATAAAAAGTGACAAAAACTTCGTAAAAAGTGACAAAAACATTGGAAAAACTGAAAAAAACATCATAAAAACTGACAAAAATGTCGTAAAAAGTGACAAAAACGTCGGAAAAAGTGACAAAAACGTCGGAAAACTGACAAAATGTGGGGAAAAAAGATAAAAATGTCGTAAAAACTGACCAAAACGTCGTAAAAAGTGACCAATCAGCAGCAGCAGCAGCAGCAGCAGCAGCAGCAGCGGCGCAGATGGTGGGAGTCGGGTCAGCTCGTGCCGAAGAAGAAGAAGCAGCCCAGGAAGTCGAGCATGCCGGTGAAAATAGAAAGAGAGAAGATGGAGCGGGGGAGAGACGCGGAGAAGGAAGAGTGTTGAATTTTGCTAAGGAAAAGACAATAACATGAAGGGCCCTATTTTAATGATCTAAGCCACGGGTGTCAAACTCAATTTCCCAGAGGGCCACGCTGGAAAATAAGAATCGCATCAAGGGCCAGACATTTTTTGTTTATTGATGTGTTTATTTAATTGAAAAAGTCTTTGACTGTATTATTGCGTGTGTCATAAAGTCTTCTCACTCACAGTTTGGTCGACATGAAGTCCTAAAGAAGTCAGGAGAAAATTCCTCAGTCATCATGGATAAAAAAGTGGAAAGTGTTGGAAAAAGTGACAAAATGTCGGAAAAAGTGATAAAAATGTCGGAAAAACTGACTAAAATGTGGGAAAAAGTGACAAAAACGTCGGAAAAACTGACTAAAATGTGTGAAAAAGTGATAAAAATGTCATAAAAACTGACAAAAATATCGTAAAAAGTGACCAATCAGCAGCAGCAGCAGCAGAGGCGCCGATGGTGGGAGTCGGGTCAGCTCGTGCCGAAGAAGAAGAAGAAGCCCCAAAAATAGAAAGAGAGAAGACGCCCAGGAAGTCGAGCATGCCGGTGAAAATAGAAAGAGAGAAGATGGAGCTGGGGAGAGACGCGGAGAAGGAAGAGTTTTGAATTTAGAAAAAAAAGCGCCCCAAAAATGTTGGAAAAAGTGACAAAAATGTTGGAAAAATGTCATATAAACTGACAAAAACGTCAGAAAAAGTGACAAAAACGTCAAAAATGTCAAAAAGTGACAAAAACGTCGGAAAAACTGACAAAATGTGGGAAAAAGTGATAAAAAATTTCGGAAAAAGTGATCAAAAATGTCAGAAAAAGTGACAAAAACGTCATAAAAAGTGACAAAAACGTCGGAAAAACTGAAAAAATGTGGGAAAAAAGGTGATCAAAAATGTCAGAAAAACTGACAAAATGTGGGAAAAAGTGATAAAAAATTTCGGAAAGTGAACAAAAGTGTCGGAATTCGAACACCTCTACAAAATGGCAAATTTTGTTTTTATCCTCGATTGTATTTGATGTCCTTTTATCATGTGTAAGGCACTCTCTTACAATTAAATAAATCAAATCAAAATACAATACAGTATGACAGCATGCTGCTCTGTGCAGGGGCTCCCCCCGGTGTTTGCTGTCTGTTATTGCAATAAAATTGGTGTCAAACTCAACTTCACTGAAGGCCACACTGGAAAATGAGAATCACACCAAGATGTGTGACATGTGGAGTTTGATTAACCCTCTCCTGTTGTGCTCAGGGTCAAATTGGACCCATTTTCAAAAAGTTTCTATATCAGAAATTTGGGTTTTCTTTCAAACCAATGTTTTAAAAAAGAAATAAGTGGGGCGGCCTCTAGCTCAGCGGTGTAGTCTACGTGATACGCAGGTATACCCACTGAGAAATCTCCAGTATTTCCATGTACCCACTTATAAATGCTCTATGATACGCAACAACGTAGTTTTGTGACAGAACTTTTACTTCAGATATTTGTATTCACAAATACGGGGTCGAGTAATCCCAGATAAAAAAAAAGTATACTTTAGTTTATTAGAAATATGAATGAAGTACATGAAGTATAAAACAAGTATGCTTCTACTTGTTGTGCTTCCTTTAAAGAATATTTAATATGTACTTTTTAAAAGTAATACTTCAAAATAGATGTAATTAAGTTCAACTTCAGAGACCAAAAAGTAAGTATACTAATTAGCCTGTATTCAGATTATTAGTGTATTTTAGTGCACTTGAAGTTTAAAAAAAAGTTGTTCCAGTTTAGTATACTATTTACACTTGAAGTGTAGTCAAATAGATATTAAGTTGAAGTTAATACATAATTGAATACACTTAACTATACTTGGATTTGACGAAAATAGTACAAAATGTAGAAAATATACTCAGTACACTTTATTAAAGTATATTTTTAATAGAATTCTTTCGCAGAACATGCAGAGAGACTCAGGTCCCTGATGTGAAAGCCCCCTTACTGCTTTATATTCCATTATATATGTGATATATTCTGTATGTCCTCTGTGTTTTTCTTCTCATAGGCTAAATAAAGGTATTCACACCATAAATTGGTGCATACAAGTGTATCAGAATGCAGGAAATGAAGTATTTTACGATCAAAATAACCCTGGGGGGAGGACACCCAAACCCCAAACTTTGATATGGCCCCCCATTCTGAACCAGGAAAAAAATATGTATGTATATACAGTACAGGCCAAAAGTTTGGACACACCTTCTCATTCAATGCGTTTCCTTTTTATTTTCATGACTATTTACATTGTAGATTCTCACTGAAGGCATCAAAACTATGAATGAACACATATGGAATTATGTACTTGACAAAAAAGTGTGAAATAACTGAAAACATGTCTTATATTTTAGATTCTTCAAAGTAGCCACCCTTTGCTTTTTTTATTAATAAGGGAAAAACTTCCACTAATGAACCCTGACAAAGCACACCTGTGAAGGTAAAACCATTTCAGGTGACTACCTCATGAAGCTCATTGAGAGAACACCAAGGGTTTGCAGAGTTATCTAAAGTTATATAAAATATAATATTATATAAAATCTATTTTCTAATGTTGCACCTGTTAATACAGAAGGAAATATCCTGTAGCCTGTTTTGCCATCAATACTGCCGATGTCTTTGCTGTAATCAGATCAGTATATGTTTTTGTTTAACATGGTATTTCATTTTATCAATGGGAAACATACATGTGTCCAGACAAGGCTAACAGCAGCAGCGCGTCAGACACCTTTCTGGTGTGCAAAGATGTAGAAAAATCCACACAGATGCCACGCATGCGCACTGTGACAAATTAAGCAGACACAAAGTGTGGTGACCAGGAATGATAATAAAACAAACCTGTAACCTGGTATGATTATAACATATATGACATATAACATAACATATGCCTGCATTTGAAATGAGGTGGTAAATGTACACACTTATTTCCTCAAATACACCAGAACATTATCATAACATCCATCACTTTTAATAAATATATATATATATCAATAGTTACACCTGCTGGAAAGTTCTACACCCAGTAACAGTGTTACTGAGTCCTGGCCCTTTGCTGCGTGCCATACCGCATCTCTCTCCCCCTTTCATGTCTATCCACTGTCTCTGCTACTAATAAAGGGAAAAGCCCCCCAAAAACAATCTAAAAATAATTAAAAATAACGTGCATGGTTCCATACAACGTAAAATAAACAATCAGTTCACTGCTTTCATTAAATGTGGGAGTTTAATTCAATTTTGTATAGCATTTGAAGAAAAAAATGGATAAAATAACATTGAAAAAAAGCTTCAAATTTTCATATTTTGACCCAGAAAATCTACAAAGAGTTGCATAGTCGACGGGACGACAGCAGTTTTTATACTTTTACTTAAATAAAATATCTGAATACTTCTTCCAATGCTTGGCAAAAAAATGAGGAAGAACTTTACATTGAACTTTACAGATTAACTTTCAGCTTTAGTTAATTTTATTTTTCAATTCCTTACTTTTCCTTTCTTTAAGGGGGGCAGGGGTGGGGGGTGGAAAATGTTTATTGGGGGAAAATAAATAATAAATGTATAACAGGACATGTGTTAAAAACATTTTTACGTTTATTTCTAATTTTCTTATTTAATTTGATCCTCATTTCTTTATTTATTTCATCAAAAGACAAGGAAAGGGAGAAAAAAATCTTGATTTCTAGACGGATGACATTTCTGAACGCACCAAAAGCGGAAACGGGTCAAGATAGGAAACAATGAAGAGCCGTATACGTCTCTAAATCGAATATGTCAACTGTGGTTACAGTTTGAATATAAAAAAACATGGTTGAGTGTTTGAGGAAAATGTCTAAAGGAGAGATTCTGAGAGGATTTGTGACTGAGAGGCTCGCCGCGGCCACCCGGGAGATCATAGCGGTTGTTGACAGAATCGTAGCCGGCTACGAGGAGGAGGCTTCGGGCTTCCGAGAGGAGATAGACCGGCAGAGGAGCCAGCTGGAGCTCCTGCAGGCTCAGGTCACACCCGACAAAAAAGGTTAGTCATTCATGTTTTTTGGGCTTGAAAATGTAAATCCCAAACTCGTATGTTGAGACAGGGACATGCCGAACTCCATTTAGATTTCCTGCAATTTAATATTTACTTGGTTGTCAACAAATCTACATAAATAAAGGTACACAACTTAAGACATTTCTTTAATCGAAACGACGAATTCTTTAATTCGGCATGACTGTAACTGACCCACGAGCACCTAAATTAACTGTTTACGTTTTATTGATCTTAATGTGCTTGCTGAAACTCGCATTGCAAATTGGGGACATTAACACGAGTTACACCGCAGATGTATGGTTATTTCCTCTTAATGTTTGGCTTCTTTGTGCGTGCCGAATTTACGGTTGGACACAAGTGCTGTTTTGTAATGATATTGAATCAGATGTTCCTCACGTGTCTATTTTAACTTTTGTTGAGAGAAGCTAGAATAGCAGATTTTGTAACGGGAGTTTGGCGTACGTGCTATCTGTTCAGGATTTAACAGCCTAATGGAGCTAAAGAAGAACACGCAGGACAGAATAATAATGATATTAAATGTGTCTGGTTCTAATTTTAGTTTCAGTGAGCTAGCTTGAACAATATCACTTCTGGTTGTAATTCTTTAAAAATAACCCCCCCCATACAAATCACACAATGTTTATGTCTTTTGTCCAGGTGTGAAGAGCAGTGGCCCTGTTGAGGAAGAGGAGGAAGAAGAGGAGGAGGATGAGTCCCCTCTAGGAAACCTGCAAGACTGGACTAGTCAAACTCCATCAAGGTTCCTCTATATAAACAACCACATTTGTCATTGAACATTGTTTATTCCCATGTATTTCTACACAGAAAAATAGAAAGACGCGTGTTTGTATTTCTAACCTTTTTCTTTGTCCAGTCGGGCAAGTGAAAAAGAAAATTCTATTCGCCCAAAAGTACCTTTTTTACCCCAATACGAAGAGTTTTTGTCGGGAAAAAAGTGTGAAAAGAAAATGTTGAAAGTAAAATACTCACACACACACACACACACACACACACACACACACACAGTCAGACACACGCATGCATATATACACACACACACAGTCAGACACACACACACACACACACCACACAATCACACACACACAGTCAGACACACACATGCATACACACACACACAAACACAAACTCACACTAATGCTGCGTTCTTTTTGTCTTGTAATCGCAACTAGTAGCTCGAGTGTGACGTCACATCCATGTCGGAAAACGAATAACCGCTGGTTATTGCGTTCTTTTTGTCACACAATACTACGAGTCGGAGAAAAGATGGATTTTTGTAACATTTTTAGTAACATTTAGGATTCTATTCACCCAGTTATTGACATATTACACAACAATATTTCACAGTTTGATGCATGAAAATTACGTTTTGATTAACATTAACGTTAGGCTACTGCTCTGCTTTCTGCTCAAGACTCGGCTTAAAGCCGTTGTTGTCATATAGCAACCAAGCGTCTCAGCTGCACAAGCTACAAAATAACTAAATCAGGCGGTATTTAACTCCTAATAAGACTGTAGAGACATGCCTATAGGTAGCAGTATACAGCACTATGTTTAACTCCTAATAAGACTGTAGAGACATGTCTATAGGTAGCAGTATACAGCGCTATGTTTAACTCCTAATAAGACTGTAGAGACATGCCTATAGGTAGCAGTATACAGCACTATGTTTAACTCCTAATAAGACTGTAGAGACATGCCTATAGGTAGCAGTATACAGCACTATGTTTAACTCCTAATAAGACTGTAGAGACATGCCTATAGGTAGCAGTATACAGCACTATGTTTAACTCCTAATAAGACTGTAGAGACATGCCTATAGGTAGCAGTATACAGCGCTATGTGTACGACTTCTTCATTTGGTTACAACAAAGACAAAAGCTGAAATTTAAAAGCTTAAAATTGTAGAAAACCACAATGTTTACTACGTGTGATGCACGACGTAGCCATCTTTGAAAGTGAGCTCGGAGTCCTCTGAGTTCAGACGACTTGACGAGTCGTATATATACGACCTCGGGGGGGGCTCTTTTTGCAACTTCCGGGTCGTAACTCCGGAAAACAACTCGTAAAACGACTTCGGTGGACAAAAAGAACGCACCATTAGTCACAGTCTGACACACACACACACACACACACACACACACACACACACACACACACACACACACACACACACACACACACACACACACACACACTCACACAGTCTCACAGTGACACAGTCACACACACACACATACAGTCTCACAAACACACACACACACACACACACTCACACACACATACAGTCTCACACACACACACACACACACAGTTAATGTTTGACAGAATTGTTTGAGTGTAGTTTGGGTTTAAAGGAACACGCCGACTTATTGGGAATTTAGCTTATTCACCGTAACCCCCAGAGTTAGACTAGTCCATACATACCCTTCTCATCTCCGTGCGTGCTGTAACGCTGTCTGACGGTTCCAGCATTAGCTTAGCTTAGCACAGATCCTGCAGGTAACTGGTTCCAACTAGCCTACTGCTCCCAATAAGTGACAACATAACGCCAACATGTTCCTATTTACATGTTGTGATTTGTAGAGTCACAGCGTGTACAAAAAAACAACGTAACATGACACACAGCCATCTTCTAACAGTAAAAAAACCGGGAACTATATTCTCAGACAGGCTTGCTGCGAGCATATCACTCCGCCCAAGTACTATATTCTTCCGCCTGAGAATATAGT
>CM046805.1:23937905-24008749 GCA_025617405.1 Perca schrenkii
CTTTCATTTTTTTTTTTCAAAAATAAATTATTGATGTAAAAAAACACAACATAGGGTTTTCATTTTGACCCAGAATTGAGAACGAGGTGGCGTGCTAGCGCTAGCATGCTAACGGTTACGGTTAGCCAGCTCGTTTCGGCTAGTGACGTAGAAAGCCGTGCAGATTGTTACCAGCTCACCCGGAGACTGAAGGCAGGACACATTCAGAAACCAGATCTCACTCAGAACACCACGGATGGATTTATTTCAAAGTTTGTATGTGTGTGGAATAGGGTTGGGTATCGTTTGGTTTTTTTTCGGTTCCGGTGCTAAATCGATACTTTTAAAACGGTGCCGGTGCCTAAACGGTGCCTGAACCGGTACTTTTCAATAAAGTTAAAAAAAAAAGAAGAAGAAAAAAAATAAGGGTAGTAAACAACAGTCATTGACTTGTTTATTGCTAAGGCCATGGTCAAAATTAAAGATTTAATAATAATGTAATAACTATAACTTATTTCACCAGTAAATTGTTGTTGAACCCCAGATGGGAAAAGGGTATTTTACAATTACTGTGAATGCACCACGAGGCTACCTGTTATAAGTGAATCTGTGTTGTTTAATTCCGACAATGGCAGCTGCAAGTGAACGCACCGTCTGTGTTGTTTAATTCCGACAACGGCAGCTGCAAGTGAACGCACCGTCTGTGTTGTTTAATTCCGACAACGGCAGCTGCGAGTGAACGCACCGTCTGTGTTGTTTAATTCCGACCATATAACCATACTGTATATCTATGAATTGCGACAACGGCAGCTGCTGCTGCGCTGCAGTGCAGACTGTTACATCCCGCTGTTGAAGTCCTCCACAGTGAAACACAGTCACACTTTACACTGTTTAACGTTAGCTGTCAGCATTTTAACCGTGATTAATCCAGCTGCTAGCTAAAGGTAGGCTAACGTTACATGCTGTCAGGTGTAGTGTAAAGTCGAGCACCGAAATGAGGCACCGAAACTTTCGTTCTTATTCGGTCTCGTTACTACCGTTTACGTCGGCACCGGTTCCCTATTGGCACCGAGTTTCGGTACCCAACCCTAGTGTGGAAGCACCAGGCAATTTACAGGCAATGTCGCATGATGTATGCACAAGCCAATAGTCTCTTACGTAAATTTAGGGCATGTACGGCTGGTGTAAAGATATCTCTGTTCAAAGCATATTGCACACCGTTGTATACTGCGCACTTGTGGTCAAACTATAAAAAGGCAAGTCTTTTAAAATTGAAAGTAGCATATAATGACGCAGTGAGAATATTACTCACAAGACCAAGATGGTGTAGTGCAAGTGAGATGTTTGTGGTTGCAAGAGTGAGAACCTTTCATGCTGTTTTAAGAAACCTAATGTTTAAATTCATGTGTCGGCTTGATTGGTCACAAAATGAAATAATAATGGGCTTAACTGACATACGTCTAAGCACTACACGCTACCAATCCCGTATGTGGAAACACTGGTATAATTGTCTCCTGATAGAACAATAATTTCTTTTTAAATTTGTTTGTTTTTATATTTATTACATGTGTAGGTAGGTGTGTATGCATGCGTTTATGGATGTATTTATGTATTGTTGTGGGTGATTTGGACCTTGACTCTGTAATAAAAGTTTGATGATGATGATGATGATGATGATGATGATGATGATGATGATGAATACAGCCGACCTCTTAATTCTTTTTCCAAATACAAAAGGGAGCTCGGGCCGGCCAGGAAGAGATTGGTCCTCCGCAAACGAAAGACACCGAAGACTCTCCGTCCATCGCTGCTGCCATGGTGACGTGTGATGACACCGGACTTCAAACGAGGTAACTCAAATGAAAATGTCAATGTCATACGGTGAAGAGGGGAAACCTTCACTCGAGTGGCTAAAAGTACATGGACACCCTAACATCACAGCTGCACGCATGTGACCCAAACCCGTGGGTATATCCAATGTTTATTCTGTTTCTATTCATTCATTCATTCATTCACAATACCACTTCAAACGTTACAATAATACAACTGGTGTACAAGATCAATTGGGTAGAGTGAATGGGATCCAAAGAAGCTAAAAAGCTTATAGAATGGGGGCCCATGATTCAAGAAAGGGTAGTGGTACAGACTATAGAATACACAATTACCACAAATGATGATGAGTAGATGTACGCGAAAGGTGCACCAGTACATACATAACATTACATACACATACAGTACAGGCCAAAAGTTTGGATACACCTTCTCATTCAATGTGTTTCCTTTTTATTTTCATGATTATTTACATTGTAGATTCTCACTGAAGGCATCAAAACTATGAATGAACACATATGGAATTATGTATTTAACAAAAAAGTGTGAAATAACTGAAAACAAGATTCTTCAAAGTAGCCACCCTTTGCTTTTTTTGATAACTTTGCAAACCCTTGGTGTTCTCTCAATGAGCTTCATGAGGTAGTCACCTGAAATGGTTTTACCTTCACAGGTGTGCTTTGTCAGGGTTCATTAGTGGAATTATTTCCCTTATTAATAAAAAAGCAAAGGGTGGCTACTTTTAAGAATCTAAAATATAAGACATGTTTTCAGTTATTTCACACTTTTTTGTTAAGTACATAATTCCATATGTGTTCATTCATAGTTTTGATGCCTTCAGTGAGAATCTACAATGTAAATAGTCATTAAAATAAAAGGAAACGCATTGAATGAGAAGGTGTGTCCAAACTTTTGGCCTGTACTGTACATCATGTTTTGGTTCGCCTGGTCTCCTGTGTAATAATGCTCGGTTTTCAGTTCTCTATGGTTCTTATTTTTTTTCTTTTAATCTTTAAGACTCCAGAAATATACTTCAGCATATGATATATAGCTAAAATTAGCATATTGACTGCATGTTGCACAATGCATGCACTCAAACTCAAACTCAAGTCATACATCTGTAAAATGATTAGAATACACTGCTGTTAACACATCTGACAGGTGACAGACAACACAGGGCATTAGTCACATGTCTCAACTTACTACAAAAACAATCCAGAAGCTGTTTTTTTATTTCCATTTGAAAAGTGCAAAGAAAAAAGCCAAAAAAAAACTACAAAATACAACACTTTTCACTACACAAACACACCCACATCAATCCCCTTTCCAATGATATCAGGCATACCCCAGAGTGTCAACGTGTAAGGGAGCTGTACCACTTTTAATTTGGGTACGACATTTATACTGAAAAGCATGGCATTTCAAGCGTTTCTTGAACAGTCGAGAACACCTCTTACAATTATGTAATAATGTGATCTGAAAACTGCTGCCCTGATTAAAAAAAACAATGCAACTGATCTCAGCTAGTCTGGAATGGAAATTTATAAGTGACCCCAAACGTTTGACCAGTAGTGTATGTAGGCTTGGTTTTAAGCACAACAAAAGAGACTAATGTAACCGCTAGAAAAGATGTTCACATACTTTTGGCTGTAAAGTGTCGTATCACCTACCGCAACATAAATTTAAACACCTCACCCCTTTTTTGAATCCCCTTAATTTTTGCTCTTGGTTTCCCCTCCCCCCCAGCGGCCCTGTTCAAGATGTCGAAAGGCAGCGGAGTAGACGTCACGTCCGTCAGCTCAACATCGCAACAACAAGACATGGAAACGGAGGAAGCTGATCACGAGGAGCGTGCGATATCGGAGCCAGCTGAAAGTAAAGACAACGACAGCGATGACGGTGAAAGAGAAGAAGCGAATGACAGGGACGACGATTGGAAACCAGGCAAAAGCCACGTAAAGCTGAAAGAAAGTGAGTCAAAACAGCGGCATAAGACGACAAAGAAAGAAAAGGCCAGACGTAAGTCAAAGACTGAGAACAGTAGTGATGTTTTCTCCTGCAAAGTTTGCGGAGCTCAGCACAAATCAGAAGGCACATTCGTCAAACATGCCTGGGCTCACGTGGACGATGCGGGAAGTGTCTGCGCAGTGTGCGGAGAGCTTTCGGAGTCCGCGGAGGCGTTGAAGGGTCATCTTCAAAGTTACCACAAAACCGACGACTGCGGAGAGTCTCTCCTCAGCGTCCTCGGCCTCGATGAGCACCTGGCTGCCCACTCGGGGGAGAGACCGTACGAATGCGATGTCTGCCATGACGTTTTCGCGTTGAGTTTGTCCCTGGAGAATCACCGGAAACTCCACGAGGCGGGCACGCCACACAAATGTTACACTTGCCACAAAGTGTTCGCTAAGAAGGAACACTTAAAAGCTCACTGCGTGACTCACACCAACAAAAAGAAGCAGCTCTGCGGCGTGTGCGGCAAATCCCTCAGCGACTATAGGTCTCTATCCCGCCACAAGCTGACACACTCCGGGGAGCGGCCTCACAGCTGTCGGGTTTGCGGGGATCGGTTCAAACTTCCCGGGACGCTGAGACAACACGAGAAGATTCACACGGACCGAGAGAGATCGTACCTCTGCGACGTTTGCTGCAAGATGTTCATGACGAGCAAGCAGCTGCAGATCCACATGAGAATGCACACCAACGAGAAGCCCTACCACTGCGGCGAATGCGGCAGGGGCTTCAGCACCAAGGGACCGTTGACGGTTCACATGCGGATCCACACCGGAGAGACACCATACAGCTGCTCGGACTGTGGCTGGGCCTTCAAACGCAAGGTTAACCTGGATAACCACGTGACGGTGCACTCAGGCCTCAAACCGTTTGTTTGCGTGACTTGTGGGAAAGCGTGCGCTCGTAAAGCGTATTTGAAAGTCCACATGAGAACCCACAATGGGGAGAGACCATACAAGTGTAAACTCTGCGACAAGGCTTTCACTCAGAGCCACTGTCTGAAAACACACATGAAGAGCCACCTGGTGGCCAACGCTGCACTGTGACACTGACAATAAGGGATGCCACGATACCAGAATGTTTGTTGTCAACAGCTATACCTGTGAAATTCCACGATTCTCGATACCCAATTCGTTACCACGGTAAAAACAAGGGCTGGTTATCGGTTGAGCCGTTAGAGTGCATGGAGATGATGCACTATTAAAGGAGAACTATGCAGTTGTTGTAGCTTAATTTACCTTAACTGAACAGCTTTGGAATCATTGGAATGGTTATATTACTTTTTTTCGTGTTGAATGGTGGTTGTCTCGCTTCCCTCCTAGCGCCTGTGAGCGGAAAAACCACCCTTGCAACTTTCGGTAAGCACTACACACATACCCGTCGCTACACGCCCCCATCCAGGAACTAGCTAGCTATAAGAACAAGGTAGTGATGCAAAAAAGAAACAGAAAGCTAGGAAAGCATTGTCAGAGGAACAGAGAAAGAGGAAACAGCAGACTGATCGAGCGAGGACTCAAACACGAGTAGCCTAAATATCAGACCTGCGTTTTCAGAATGACGAGAACTGAGACAAACAGATGCCTGCAAATCTGATGCTGACCTGGCATTCTTGATCTTGCACTTGTAAGTATCTTTGCTCAGAAACTTTATCTACCACAGAGTTTCTTGTCAACTTGATGTTGGCAAACGCAAGTTGCTTCTGCTCCGACAGTGCTCTAAGGCCATTGTAGGCAAAAAGAATAATGTTACATGTTAAACAAATGCACATGACCAGAGGGAGAAGATGGGAGAGTTGCCAACGAGTTTTTACGACAGCGTTGCCAAATATCTATTCCAAAGCTGTAGGTGGAGCTCTATAGAGAAACCTGCGAGCAAAAAGCAAAAACAGCGAAGAAATTGCCAAAACTGCATAGCGCCCCTTTAACTGTTCTGCTGTGCTGTAGATGTTCTTCTTCAGTATTTAGCAGCAGACTAAAACACTCGTAAGTGAAAAAGCTGCCCCCGTCAGGTCCGGAAGAATTGCATCTCCGGTACCTGCGTTACCTACAAAAACAAGTACCAGAAATTTAGCATTGACTGGTACAGCACCACCTTTTCTCCTGAAATCCCTACTGACAATGACCAAATGTATATGTAGCTTAAATCGTCTCCTGTGAGACTGAATTACTGTTTTCTTCTATTTAATGTGTGTATTCTTCAAGTTATGTAAAGAAAGGCTCCTGTACACTGTGCGAAGTTCAATGCATGTCACGCTGTGCGAGATGGCTCAAATAAAATGTTCTGTCTGTACAATCTCAGTTTTGAGGCTGTCAGATGCTGAAATTAAAACCTGGTAAACTGTAGTGTTGATGTGTTGATGATGTACAGTATGTAAGTAGTAAATAATGAGACTGAGAGTCTACGGCCATACAAGCGGCTCTGTGAGGCTGTGCTTAACCACAGCGGTGCTTTGAGTCTGGAATGAGTCAAGATGCCATTCTTAAAAACTCACTTGTTCAAGCATGCCAAAGGGGGGATTTATGCTTTATTGGCAGTGTTGTATACAAGAATTTCAAGGTTTATGAAAGAGAACATTTCAATAATGTGGATTACCTGGTTTATTAACCTCCCCTCCTGCAATAAAAATCAGTGCCGAGCACCTTCTCCAATCTTTGAGTAGTTTGTGAACTTCATATGAACTCTGATGTCATTATCCAGAGACACACATTTGCGTTAGGCACACAGAAAATCTGTTTATGTTCTAATTTGACTAAAGACAACATTACTTCTGTTTTGCATTTTTCTTTGCCACCCCTGGTCATAGACAGGAAACTGTGTTGGAAGATTTATGACTAACAAACTGGCTACTTTTTAACCATCGTTATGAGGAACATGTTCAAAATTGTATCAAGTATCAAACATTTCCAATACATCAAATATAAATAAGCCTTTACATATTTGCCTATTACACAATTTTCTTACCTCATTTGATTTACTACAGTCACAGCAGTCACGGTCACACCACAATAACACTGCCGCTCTCTTTATAAACCTGTCTGAAGCATCGTTGTAGAATCCTAATATACAGAATAAATTTTTTTCAGTATCTATTATCTAACTGTTTTGGCTGATGGTCCTGAATCATGCATTTTTGCATTTAGTAATGGGGTTCCGCAGGACTCTATTCTTGGTCCCTTACTATTTACATATTAAATAACATTATTCATCCAAATCAGTGCTGCAATGTCCGTTTTTATACAGATGACACACTTTTATACTTGTTTGCAGAGCAGGACTGTTTGTTTTTGTAATTCATATTTAATAATTCTTTCTTTTAAGGTTAATTATAACAGGCAATGAGACAATGAAAATACAAACAAAGCATATTATATTATGTATTCCTTCATTTAAATACAGTGATGTTATATATCATTATACCAAAGACTTTGTACTACACTATAGTGTAAGATACTTACATTACTGATCAGTGCATGTAAGTTACTTATCTTAAACATCTTAAACTTTCCTAAACACTCAAATAAATTTCCAAACTGTAAATAAAAGTCAACAGCTGTATTTACAATGTTGCAATTGTGAACTATGGTTCATGTAATCAGTCCGTTAATATTTGACAGGATTCAAATGACTCATAAACAAAGAGGTGTATATTCAAATCAAATCCTGTAATTTAGCCCAGCACACCTACCACACATACGTCTGTATGTGTTTGTGGTTATGGCTGAGTTTTAATCACACCTGTGACTCCAGTTTTGGATCATATTTCCCACCAAATGTTCTCATAAGATCACAGTGTAAATATTTTGTTGTCCATGACAATCTAATATGCAGTCGGTCTGATAATCAATGCAGGGTGGGACTGCTTTGTTTTCCAGATAAGTAATATTATTAAAAATACACATTTAGCTTGATTTCGACATTCAATGGTATCAAATATGACACATTAGTTCAGGTTTTAATGGGCCTCGTGGCTATAGAGTTTTAATCTTGTCCATTGAAACCATCCAGGGTGGTCTGGACTGAAACATCTCAGCAACTTTTAGATAGATTGCCATAATATTCTTGAAATGATTGTCTCATTATCGTTTATCGTTTTATCGTTATCCAGTAGTTTGGTTTGGCTCATATTTAATAAGGGAATGCCTCATTTGCCCTCTTTGAACGTAACATTTCAGAAAACTTGTAATGATTTTTTTGTCTTAACGTCAGTAATCAACTAAGGAAGTTTCATGTCTCATGTATTAGTTAATTTTTTTTTTGCCTATTCACCTGCGTTGTCTACCCCTAAATGAGGTAATTATGCTAATTACTAAAATTGTCCAAAATGCTACTTTTAGTAACCACGCTTAATTTCATCCACTAAGGCTGTAGATGATATTTCAATCATAAAAGTTCATAAGAAACTACATTTCTAGGTCGAAGAAATTTCCAATAGACTATAATGGTTAAGTTTTTATGCAGATGACCCAATTCTATGTGTGCATGGTTCCACTCCAAACATTCATCTTAACATCTCCCTTGGCTCTTATAGCCTTCAACTAAAACTTTAAATGGTCCCCATATGACTCTTGCTGACTCATACGAATACCTGACAGCAGACTTTTTGTTCAAGATATAAATTCAACATTTACCACATCTAAAACAATTATTGGAATTATTTTTGAAATATTTCAATTCAATTTCATTCATAATATCACATCTTAAAAGGACACTGTTACAGATAGAGTAGGTCTAACCTACACTACCTTGACTCTATAATTTGAAATCGATATGATACTCTCATGTAATTCTACTCTCGTCCTGATTCAAGTTTTTTTATTTATAACATGGTAATTTCCCTTCCCGGTGTAGAAACAGCAAAGGTAAAACCAAACTGCTAGGCAAATCAAACCAGAAAATAGATATGAACAGCACACATGTGCCGTTGGGGCTCCAACCTGTTGTGTTTAATATCATATTCGCCATCAGATTCCCCCCAAACTTAAACAACAGCACTCCCATTATAGCAATTATGCTGTGAAAAGCCCTCTGCTTTGATTTGTCAACCCGCTCCCTGTTCCCACCCGCTTCCCCCGGCCCTGGGCGCTTAAGAGCACAGAGAACCCAAATGCTGCAGAAAGAGATGACAACGAGGAAGAATACCTTAGTGCAGAAAAAAAAGATTTGGGTGATCTCCACGTTGGCAACGTAAGATACAGCCAGAATTCCAAAGCACAGTAACCAAACACATCCAGTGGTGATGTTTCTGATCCTGACCCCACCAGCCTGTCTAAGTCTCATGTAGACGATGGGGTGAACAACAGCCAGGTAGTGCTCCACACAGTTCAGGACTTGAAACAGAGCCTGTCCGATGGTGGTGAAGGCCAAGACATTTGACGCTACATTCATCATCACTGAGCACTTGATGTAGTTGCCACAAATGTAAGAAGTAAACCCCAAGAATTCAGCCAGCTGCATGATGATGGAGTGATAGGTGAAGACGTCAGAATGACTTTTAGCCGTAGAAGCGGAGCGCTGTTTCCTCCACTGTTGGTAACCCAGGTAGAGGACGAAGATGAGGACAGGAAGGGGGAGGATGGAGGTGATGGAGTAAGTAGAGAATGTGAAGATGGTCATTCCAGAACTGAAGCATGAATAGACGGAGGAGTTGGAGGAAATGTTGGGAGGAAGAATAGTGGGATCAGCAAAGGAAGAGGAGTTGACTGACATGTTTATATACATGGGGGCCTGAAAAGGAGGAGAGGCATGGAGGGGACAAAAGTTGAAGTTGAAGAGAGACATAATATTAAAATTACATAAATAATCTTGCTCACAAAAAGTTGCTCAGTTATCATCAAGAGAGATAATTCAATTTCATCAGCAATTTAAAGGTGACCTTATATATGCTGTTTTCAGATTCATACTTGTATTTTGTGATTCTAATACAACATGTGTACATGCTTTAATGTTCTATAAACATTTTATTTTTCAATTATTTTCAATTTAAATTGACAAAGTATGAACGAGCCTATCCATTTTGATTCATAACATTTTAAATCACACTTAACTAATGATAAAATAACAAATTACAACATAACTAATAATTAGTAAATATTAAAAATCATAATCATCATTTCATTGTTTAACAATAATATAATTATTTACTTACTTTTATTTATGCACTTGGTCAATTTTGAGATTTTGGGTCCTTTATCTTCCATACCATGTCTTCTTTCAGACTACTGGAAAGGAAACATTTATTTTACTTCACTTTGTCTTTTTGTGTCAGTAGATTTATCCTAAAATCAACAAAAGTTAACATTAGATAATGCCTCATTTGTATATTTAAACATAACATTTCAGAAAACGTGTAATACAAAAAAGAAATGTCTTAACCCGCTGTTGTCCTCGGGTCAAATTTGACCCACTTTCAAAAAGTTTCTATACCAAAGTTCAAGTTTTATTAAATTTATAACATTTGAAAAAAAGTGACAAATGTTGAAAAAAGTGACACAAATGTCGGAAAAAGCTTCAAAAATGTGGGGAAAAAACACACAAAAGGTTCAAAAGTTGCATAAAAAAACATAAACTTTGAAAAAAGTGACAAAAACATTGGGGGAAAAGCAACAAAAGTGTTGAAAAAGATGACCAAAACGTTGAGAAAAAAAAGTTTAAATTTTGAACAAAAAGACAAAAAGTTGCATTGTCACGGTGATATCTGTTAGTTACATGTTTTACCCTATTCACCAGTAGTGTCTCCCCTTGATTATCAACTGACCATTCAAAAATGATTGTTATTATTATAAAGTGTTACCGTTTAGACTTAACATGCATTTTAATGTGTAGGCACATAAAAGCACAAGTGTATAATGAATTTGCAAAGCAGCGCAACTTATCAACAATATTAATTCATAAAACTTATCCTGGAAATAGCATTAGCAAAGAGGAACCAATTTCTGTAATATCAACTTCACATTTTGTTTAAATCTATGTATTTAAGTTTAAAAACCCCCACCTCAGCAGAGTTTCTTTCTGATCGTCCTTCTCCTGCGTCTCCAAACTCTCTACCTGCTGTTAACTGAAATGTGATCCAAATATATCTAAATGCGTATCTGTGATGAAGGTGTGTAAAGAACAAGTGAGAGCTGGACAGCAGGTACTTTGCAATTCATATTTAATGATACTTTTATACGGTAAATTACAACATGCAAATTTATATTCAGTGTTGTTGTGCCACTGAGAGGTCAGATCTCAGGGTCAACAGCAGCACCACTTATTATTTGAATATACTTTGTGCTGCATGATCTGTACAGAGATTGTACAAAAACTACAAACACAGAGCAAATTAATACAACATTAATGTATCCAAATCAGTGCTGCAATGTGTGTTTTTATGCAGATGACACAATTTCCTATCAGTAAGTGTTTTTACTAATTCGTATTAATTGATACTTTTTTCAGTAAATTACAACAGCCAACAAAACAATGAAAACACAAACACAGATTAAATTATTATGATATGTATTCAATCGTTTAAAGCTATAGTGTGCCATTATTATAACTATAATATTAATGAATGTCTGTTACATTCAAGCCATTGCCAATTTAGATGATACAAAGCTAATTAAGACTATCTGCTCCGCACAACTCTCTATGTATATCTTAGTATGGCTATGTTTACAAAATGGCATAATCCTGCGACTACCATGCACAGAAGCTTGATTGATGTGTTTTTAGTCACCGCTGAGAAAGGAAACCGCAGCGTTCAGCGTTTGAGACAATGAGGACTGCAGGTGAAGGCATGGCTGAAAACACGACCATTGTTGTGGCTTTTTTCTAGTTGGATAGCGCTAAAAAAAGACTGAGGTTCGACAGGGATTTCCCCTTAATGCTTTAGACCATGTTGGCAATGGGTTTTGTAACGAAGTAGGAGTTTTGGCTGTTTCATCTACTCAACCTAAATGCTACTAGCAACTGCGTGGAGGGGGGTGGGGGTGGTGCGCATCACCGTAGGCTTGAGCCATGTGGATGCTCCAACAGTGTTGTTGTCATTACTTACAGTGCAGGGGTCTCATTTATAAACGTGGCGTACGCACAAAACGGGGCTGAAAATGTGCGTGCGCCACTTCCCACGCAAAGGTTGTGATTTATAAAAAACAAACTTGACACGAGAATGTGTGGTCCTCCACGCAAACTCTGAACCATGCGTACGCACATTTTGGAGACAAAATAGGAATTGGCGACGCAGATGGTGAGGTGGTGAACTGAAGTCAGACTGCAGAGAGTAAATGGGAATAAGATTACTCGTAATATTTTCAAGTATTGATGCCTCATGCACATTCTTTCCCTCCATATCATCCACATTATCATGAAGATGATAGTGATAACTCAGTGATAACTGTTCCATAAACACCTCCAACTCAAATCTTAAATAAAAATGTGTTCTTAATATTTAATCTGCGCTGTCTCGCCGTCACATTGTCCACTACGGAGCGCAGGAGGTGGGGATGGCCCGACTGCATGGAATACAGGATAACATCAAATAGCCTACCATTAGATAACTGCAGAACACAGTGTAAATAACTAAATATCTGTCTTTAAAACTGTGCATATATCATCAAAAGTCAAAGTCTGGCAATACAGCTGTTAAGCTCTCGCGCAATCGTTACCCTTAATGTCCTCGTTATCGGTCCGAACTTTAATACTGCTCGTGACAAAACCTGCATGAAGAAAAGTGTGTTTGCCTATTACACTTTCTTTCGTCTTCAAATTGTATCTCAGAGTGAGGGATACCACTGGTTGATGCTGTGATTTTGGCAAGGTGTTAACAATCACAAATTGTTGTAAACATATAAATACTGCGGTGAACCCTGTGCGTAATGCTGCATGATGGCACTGCTGGCCCTGCAGGAGGACTACGCTAATGGAAGAATCAGGAGAGAAAGAGACTTCAGGGACCATGACGATGACTGGCTAATATGACGATTTAGATTCCCTAAAGCTGAGCTCTTGGATCTCTGTGCTGAACTGGGTCCAGTAGAGAGGGCAACGCACTGGAACCGTGCCATTCCGGTCCAAATACAGGTTCTAACCACTCTGGGGGCCACCGGCTGTTTCCAGAGGGAAATGGCAGACCGCTAAGTGTTTTTTTTAAATAAATATTATATATAATCTTCAACTTTATCACTAAGGCTTGTTTGGATATAATATATAGTTCTGTTAAATCTTATTATATACGTCTGGTATATCGAAACTGTCCCCAAGTGCCGTAATGCATGCCGTTTTGGACAATTTTATTAATAAAGGTAGTCTATAGATCAGGGTGCCATACACTGTGCAAGAACAGGCGGAAATTATAATTCAATTTGTAGCAATTCCTGAACATCTGAGAGGTTGTTTGCTTTTTCTCTCCCAGTCGTCATGATTCGGTGTAACGAAAGGGCGTATGTATACTTTTAGTAAGGATCCTACGCACAGTTTTATAAATGAGACCCCAGATCCACCTGGCCGTGTGATGCTTCTGTCGCGCCACGCTCCACTTTATTCCTATAGGTGATGTCAAGCGACTTTAACGTACCTGCAAAGCATCTGAAAAAATGCTGCGCGTCAAAAAACTGACCGATGCCCATCTTTATGCAAATTAATCCATTGAACGCGACTATCCAGTAGAATTAGACGGAAATCTTTCAAACTGACCCTTTGTTGGTCTGAAATGAAGACTGATTCAGCAACTGCATGGCCCATTTCTCGCTTAAAATGTTTTCAGAAACATGTTTCGGTGAACTATTTTCGTAAAATACTAGATTGTATTCCGAACGAGCCGCCATTACTGTAATTTTGAAATTCAGGAGCAGCCAGACCCACGTGACACGTTCGTCCAATCAGCTGCCGGTCAAAGGCGTGGAGCATCAACCATGAATGTATTACGTCGTGACACCACACTTCAGTCGTCTTGCCAAAGTGGATCCGCACTGTTAGAATTCCTCATTGGGGCGACAGAAACTACGCACTATAGCTTTAAAATACAGTGATGTCATACACATTATACCAAAATGTTATCTTACACAACGTTACTGATTAGTGCACACAACATGCTAAGCTTTTTCTAAAGACTGAAATAAAATAAAAGTAAAGAAGTAAAGAAGTAAATAAAAGTCTTAGAAAAACATTTAGTCATTAACAGCTGAATTTATATTGGTGCCAACAATGTAGCAATTGTTATGGATAATTTAATCAGTCCTGTCAACATTTGACAGGATTCAAATGACTCCTAAACACGGAGGTGTGTATTCAAATCTAATCCTGTCATTTAGCCCAGCGCACCTGTCTCAGTGTGTGTTTGCATGGCTGTTTCACACCTATGACTCCAGTTTTGGATCATATTTCCCACCAAATGTTTTCTTAAGAAAACAGAAAGTCAATATTTTTGTTGTCTAAGACGATCTGAGATTAATAAATGCAGAGTGCTCTCCCAATTATTTTTATTTACATTATGACAACAACTATTTAATTATTTTTCTGATCGCAATAAGAAAACGGTAGAAACATAAGTAACTGTATGCTAGTGGTGTCTGAGTGTTGACAAAAATGGGTCACTGGTCAGATTGAAAAACGGTATGCTAATGAAATTACCTAGCCTGGGAAAACCCTGACGAACTTCCGGCAACTTTGAGATTTGCTCTGCAAGTCCGTCTGGCCAAGAGTCCATTCAAGCCAAATCAAAGCACCAATCACAACCGTTGTGGCAGGCTTTACACGATGACGATAGCGCAGCAACGGCAAGCAGCTTTTTGTTGACATTCAACATGACGGCCACCGAAGCGCAGCATCACCCAGATCGTTGGTCTGATTGGTTGAAGGACTATCCAATTGCGCCCAGAAGCATTTTAGCAGCATCTGTTGGTGTCGCCCCCTTTGGAAATGAGCTGTGAATGAAACTTGCCCAGACCCACTCTCAGTTACAACTGGGAAGGGTCTGGTGTCAACCAGGCTAGAGATTACCATTAAGTCTGAGACAAATGACATCTTTATAATTTTTATTGGTGGAAAAGATTTGTGATCTTATACATTTCCATCAAAGCTCTGACCCACCTTCAACCAGAGCAGAGGTCTAATTAGCCAGAATGACTGAAATCACCTGTGTGGCAAGAGTGTAACTTTGGGTTGAGAAGTGTGGGGGCGCATAAAACAGGGGGTCTGGGGAATCCTCTGCCAGAAAAATGTTTTTGATTTGAATCCCATTTCCTGCATTTATCCATACATTTATAGGAACTATGGTGATACAGAATCCAGGAAATAGTTAAGTTGACCATAATGACATTATACCAGAAAGAATAGTACTAAACTATTATATGCTGTATTGCTTAAAATAGTGGCAAATCACAGAGACTTATAAATAAAATAATATCAAACTAATTTGAAAGTGGGGAGGGGACACAAACAGGATTTTCAAAAGTGGTGGGGGACATGTCCCCCTGTCCCCAGTAGAAATTACTCCCTAGCTGTGTGGGTTTTCAGAGGCTTTACGTTGGTATTTAATTACTGTTGGAATTGCAAAATGGTAATTTTCCTGATCTGTGTAAAAACAGCAGAGGTAACACCAAACTGCTGGGCAGATTAAACCAGAGTCCAGACATCCCGAGCGCACACCTCTCACTGGGATTCAGCAGTGTTGAAGTGGCCAGAGCCATGCTGACAAGGCACCCAACAATGCTCAACCACAGCACTCCCATTATGGCAGTGATAGTGTGGAAAGCCCTCTGCTTTGATTGGTCAACCCGCTCCCTCTCCCCACCCACTTCCCCCGGCCCTGGACGAATCAGAACACAGAGAACAGAAAGGCTGCAGAAAGAGACGACAATGAAGGAGATGATCAAAAGGCAGGAATATGTGATGATAGGGAAATTAGGGTAGTCCAAAGTTATGACAGTACTCCATCCAAAGGCCGACAGCCAAACACATCCAATGCTGATGTTTCTGATCCTGACCCCACCTGCCTGTCTCAGCCCCATGTAGGTGACGGGGTGAACAACAGCCAGGTAGCGCTCCACACAGGTCAGGAGGTGAAACAATATCTCTCCAAAGAAAGTATTGATACAAAGACAGAATCCCGCTATCATCATGCCTGCAAGTTTAAAGTAGCTGCCACAAAAGAAGAATGGAGACCCAAAAATTCCAATAAGCTCCATGGCTGCCATGTGGAAAGTGAAGATTTCGGAGTGGCTCGTTGTTGCAAAGGAGCACTGTTTCCGCCATCGTTGGTAACCCAAGTAGAAGATAAGGATGGAGAGCGGGAGGAGGAGGACGGATTTAGTTATTATACAGGCAGAGAGGGAAATGGATGCGTCAGAGTTGATGCAATGGACTTTGGGATCAAGGGAGGAGTTGGAGGACGAGTTGACTGACATATCTACTGTATGTTGATAGATGCCTTTCAGTTCGCTTCCTAAGGGAAGTTAGTAACAAAAAAAGTCAATCTGAGCACTGTGTGGAGACATTTTCAAAGCTAGGCACATTTGTTTTGACATATTTAAGTTTCCAAGTCTAATTAGGGTTGAATAATCTTACAAAACTCTACCAAACGGTTCGTTTGTCCTTTTATTGTGAAGTTAGTGAAAAGTGCTCTAAGCGATGTCACACGTTTTTTAGGCTACAACATTTTTTTGTCACATACAGCAAACCTCTCCTCACTATCTGCTAGCTGCCTGTCCCCTGAACACACAAAAAAATGCAGTCTCTAGACAGCCCAGGCTCCACAAACTGCAACAAAAACAAACTGCGCCAACCTGCACCATAACATAACAAACCTTTTAGCAACCAAGCTTAATTACATCCACTAGGGCTGTAGATGATATTTTATCATAAAAGTTACTCCCCGAATTTGGGGAGAAATGAACAACATTGGCAGTAAAGATTACAGCTTTCCCTGACTTAGCATGTAGCTACTTGTGACAATGTAAACACTGCAGTAGCCTAAAGGTGCTGACCCGCCAACCTGATTTTCGGCTATCGGACAGTCTGGCGAGGTCAGTGACTCGAGTCTGTTCGGTGTGTCCCGTGCCGTCGTAAGTCGGAGGAGCCGTCGGCTTTAATTTGGAAGGTGGGCAGTCGAACTCAATGACCAATCTGATTGGTGGAGCGCTAACCCGAAAATGACGAGCGGGACGAGCGGGATGAGCGTGATGAACGCCTCTCAAAATCTGACAAAAATCTTTTTCGATCTGAAATAAAGACAGATTCAGCAACTGCACGGCCTATTTCTTGTTTAAAATGTTTTCAGAAACATGTTTCGGTGAACTATTTTGGTAAAATACGAGATCGTATGCCGAACCAGCCGCCATTATGGTCTGGGTTTGAAATTCGGGAGAAGCCAGACTCAAGTGACGCGTTTGTTCAATCAGCTGCCGGTTTTAAGTTTTTGGGCAACAATACAGATTACCGCTGCCGGCTGTTATGGAGACGTATTACTCTTGCACATGCGCAGAACGTAGGCTCAAGTCGGCGTCGCTTCGGTGTGTTCCGAGGCACTTTTTTGACCAACTTGGGGAGGCAGTCACCTTTTCTGCCGACGGTTGGCCATCAGGTTGGTGTGTCAGAGCCTTAAAACAACACTGCAGTAGCCTGCCTGAAATGAATGACCGATCCTAGGACATCGAGAGTAGAAAAAAACGTTAAAAAGAAACCCTGCAGAACACTGGTAAATCTGAGTTTTACCTTATTATTTGAAGCATGGGCCACGATTAACATGAACATCCAATTTTGTAAAATTATAGATATGACAGAAAATACAGAAAAGCATAATAGGTCACCTTTAAAAAGCAATTTGGATTTCGGACTGAAGACAAGATGGGTTCCTTTCATACTCTCAGGGTGAGAAAACTGGTCAATCACACTACCCATTTTTCCTGTCTGCTATGATTTAACTGATTTACAGTACATGCAATATTTTCTTGAGTTAAAGAATAATTTTGTGCTAGATCTTTCAAAGGAAAAGAAAAATAAGTTTTTGAACGTTTCTCACAAGTTTGAATTTACTTAAATAAATAATGTATACTTTATTAATTCTGCAATGTTTTCACCCTGTTGTTGTTATTACACACATTACACACAGGCCTGAATTACACACACATGCTCAGTACCTATACATGCACTAATGGAGAGAAGTCAGAGTGAGGAAAGTGATGGAAAGGCGCACCGAGCAGTTGGGGGTTTGGTGCCTTTCTCAAGAGCAGGAGGTGAACTGGCACCTCTCCAGCTACTAGGCCACCACCATACTTTGGTCCATATGGGGACTTGAACCGGCAACCCTCTGGTTCCCAGCCCAACTCCTTACTGACTGAGTTACTGCCACCCCCAATGAATAAATGAATGATTTGTCAAGTAATACAAATGTATAACATTTATAAAAACCATCATAAATAACAAGTTATTTTGTTTACTAATTATTAGTAATGTTATAATTTGTTATTTTAACAGTTAATTGTTGCACACATCATAATGTTTTATATATTATATTAAGTAATTGTTAATGATTACCAAATAATTTGTAAACCATCAATAAACATTATTTGGAAAGCTCTTTTCACTGCACAAATAATCAAATGATCATCTCTTTTATAGATATACCAAAAAACATTTAATGGAGACAATTATTTTAATTAAGAAAGTATGAATTAGCCTATCTATCTTGATTCATAAAATATTTTATATCACACTTAACTGATGATAAAAAAAACAAATTATAAAATAACTTATTATAAAAAATCATAATCATAATTTAATTGTTAACAATAATATAATTATGAACTTACTTATTTCATGCACTTGGTAAATTTTGAGATTTTGGGTCCTTTATCTTCCATACCATGTATTCTTTCAGACTACTGGAAAGGAAATTTGAAGAAATAAGAAATAACATGGATGGCTCCCTACAACGCTCTTTGCAAGTTTTATTCAATTTTATAACATTTGAAAAAAAATGATGAAAGAATGTTGAAAAAGCTTAAAAAATGTCGGAAAAAGCTTAAAAAATGTGGGGAAAAAAACACAAAAATGTCAAAAGTTGCATAAAAAAAACAAAAACTTTGAGAAAAGTGACAAAAACTTTGAGAAAAGTGACAAAAATTTTGAAAAAAGTGACAAAAACATTGGTGGAAAAGCAACAAAAGTGTTGAAAAAGATGACCAAAATGTTGAGAAAAAAAAGTTTACATTTTGAACCACAAAAACAAAAAGTTGCATGGTCATGGTGATACCTGTTAGTTAAATGTTTTACCCTATTCACCAGTAGTGTCTCCCCTTGATTATCAACTGACCATTCAAAAATGATTGTTATTATTATAAAGTATTACTGTTTAGACTTAACATGCATTTTAATGTGTAGGCACATCAAATCACAAGTGTATGACGAATTTGTAAAGCAGCACAATTTCATCAACAATATTAATTCATAAAACTTATCCTGGAAATAGCGTTAGCAAAGAGAATCAATTTCTGACACATCAACATCACATTTTGTTTAAATCCTTGTATTTAAGTTTAAAAACTCCCACCTCAGCAGAGTTTCTTTCTGATCGTCCTTCTCCTGCGTCTCCAAACTCTCTACCTGCTGTTAACTGAAATGTGATCCAAATATATCTAAATGCGTATCTGTGATGAAGGTGTGTAAAGAACAAGTGAGAGCTGGACAGCAGGTACTTTGCAATTCATATTTAATGATACTTTTATACGGTAAACTACAACATGCAAATTTATATTCAGTGTTGTTGTGCCATGGGAGGTCAGATCTCAGGGTCAATAGCAGCACCACTTATTATTTGAATATACTCTGTGCTGAATGATCTGTACAGAGATTGTACAATGAACCACAAACACAGAGCAAATTAATACAACATTAATGTATCCAAATCAGTGCTGCAATGTGCGTTTTTATGCAGATGACACAATTTCCTATCAGTAGCTGTTGTTAGTAATTTGTATTAATTTATACTTTTTTCAGTAAATTACTACAGCCAACAAAACAATGAAAACAAAAACTTAGACTAAATTATTATGGCATGTATTCAATCATTTAAAGCTATAGTGCACAACTATTATAACTATAATATTAATGAATGTCTGTTACATTCCAGCCAATGCCAAATTAGATGATACAAAGCTAATTAAGACTATCAAGGGTCTGTTTCACAAAAGCAGAACATATAAATCCAGGATAACTGATAAAGCAAGGCTTGATCTAGTCTAATCTGTGCATCCTGGCTTGGTGCGTTTCACGAAGGCCAATCCAGGCTGAAGAGGAGAGACTAGGTCAAGCCAGGCTGAAGTAATTCAGATAGATGCACGTCAATGGCTTTCCTCAAAAGACCACCAAAATGGAGAATACACATTGTACATACTTTATACAGAGTGAGCAGCAGCTTCTTGTGGAAGCATGATGACGTGAAACATATTATTTGTATCAAAAGAAAAGAAAAATGGCCGCTGTAATGAAACAGCGAGAAAGCAAGGCAGACGATTGCGGACTGACTAAATGCGTAAGTAGCTTAAACATTAACTGACCACTGCTCTAAATTGAAACCGTCATAATCATACCATTAAAAGGATTAAGCTACTAATCATTTGCACAAATTAACAGTTGTACTCTTTGCCTTAAAAGTAAGCAGAAGATAATGTTACTCAGGAAATTTACCATGAAGATCAATTTTCTACAACGCTAGAATATGATGAGTAAATATGTCTTTCACTCTATTCTTCTCCCTCTCTCTCATGGGCTAAAATATAAATTTCCTAAGTCATATTAACTTCCACTGCTCGCTTTTAATGCAAAGTGTACAACTGTTCGTTTTTGCAAAAAACGAGGACGAGTTTCCTTCTATACATATTATATGCCTTGCTCCCTCGTATATATGGACATAGAAAATAAAGACACAATGAATGGAACAGAGTATATTCATCAGTTATTTCCCCCCAGCAAAATATAGGGTCAAAAAACATTGAGGTGTCCTCTCCCTGTTGTTACATGAATGTACAGTAGCCTACAACACTATATAGTTACTGGTCCAGTGAACTAAGTCTATCATTTGGGAGGACTGTACAATTAGGATATGCTCTTAAAATTGTACAACCCTCCCATTTATAGTCCCAGTTTACTGAACAACACAAATTGTGTGCTAAGAATGCTAACAACATGGAAGAGGAACAAACATGATACTTATTGTAAAAGAATAAAAAAAAATGAATCAACTAAAATAATATAATAATTCAAGGTGCATTGGTCAACTATAGAAATGTACAGAATTGTATGCATTGCCCTTAGTAACATACTTCATTTAAAACACATTTGAAATTTTATCAGCCTTTTGTAATTATTTCAACAGCTGCCGTAATATATCCATCAAACTTCTAACAACAATATGAACAGCAGTCTTCATACAGCAATATAACAGTAGCAATGACTCTCACATGAATAACTATAAAAAAAAAATAATGGTGACAACTTATTATAACTTATATTACTCATAATAACAGTACTTAAATGAACAGCAATATGCACCTGTTGTATTTTAATCCAGGCTGATAACAATAGGGTAAAACCACTGCTGGGTGATTAGAAAAGGCTCCAGGATTAAATAAATCCTGCTTGTTAGCCTGGTCGCAACCAGGCTAACTGCAGAGAAAAAATCTCCATGGTGATTTATGTGCCTCCGCTTTCGTGAAACCGAGTCAAGGCTAAATTTATCCAGGATAACGGGGAAATCCCGGCTTAATCCCTCATCTTGGTTTTGTGAAACAGGCCCCAGCTCCACACAACTCTCTCTGTATTTCTTAATATGGCTATGTTTGTATGTGTTCTATCGTGCGCAGAAGCATGATTGATGCGTAGAATTCCTCATGGGGGCGACAGAAATTATGCACTATAGCTTTAAAATACAGTGATGTCATACACATTCTACCAAAATGTTATCTTACACAACAACGTTACTGATTAATGCACACAGAAGTTAAAATAGTAAACATTCTAAGCTTTCCTAAAGACTGAAATCAATTCCAAACTGTAAATAAAAGACTAAGAAAAACATTTTGTCATAAACAGCTGAATTTATATTGGTGCCAACAATGTAGCAATTGTTAACTATGGTTCATTTAATCAGTCCTGTCAACATTTGACAGGATTCAAATGACTCCTAAACACGGAGGTGTGTATTCAAATCTAATCCTGTCATTTAGCCCAGCACACTTGTCTCGGTGTGTGTTTGCATGGCTGTGTTTGCATGGCCCCCAGTTTTGCATCATATTTCCCACCAAATGTTCTCTTAAGAACACAGAAAGTCAATATTATTGTTGTTTTAAGACAATCTGAGAGAGAATTTTTAGTTATTTTTCTGATCGCAATAAGAAAACAGTAGAAACATAAGTAACTATATGCTACTGGTGTCAGAGTGTTGATTGAAATGGGTCACTGGTCAGATTGAAAAACAGTATGCTAAGGAAATTACCATTAAGTTAGGGACAAATTACATCTTTATCATTTTTAGTTGTAGAAAAGATTTATGACCTTATAAATTCCATCAAAGCTCCGGGCCACCTTCAACCAAAGCAGAGGTCTAATCAGCCAGAATAACTGAAATCACCTGTGTGGGTGTTCAGTGGCTTTACGTTCATGTTAATTACTGTTGGAATTGCAAAATGGTAATTTTCCCGCTCTGTGCAAAAACAGCAGAGGTAACACCAAACTGCTGGGCAGATTAAACCAGAGTCCAGACATCCTGAGCACACACCTCTCACTGGGATTCAGCAGTGTTGAATAGGCTAGAGCCACGCTGACAAGGCATCCAACAGTGCTCAACCACAGTGCTCCCATTATGGCCGTGATAGTGTGGAAAGCCCTCTGCTTTGATTGGTCAACCCGCTCCCTCTCTCCGCCCACTTCCCCCGGCCCTGGACGAATCAGAACACAGAGAACAGAAAAGCTGCAGAAAGAGACAACAATGAAGGAGAAGATCAAAATGCAGGAATATGGGATGATAGGTAACTTAGGGTAGTCCAAAGTTGCCACAGGGCTCCATCCAAAGGTCGACAGCCAAACACACCCGATGCTGATGTTTCTGATCCTGACCCAACCTGCCTGTTTCAGCCCCATGTAGAGGACAGGGTGAACAACAGCCAGGTAGCGCTCCACGCAGGTCAGGAGGTGAAACAATGTCTCTCCAAAGAAAGTATTAGCAGAAAGACAGAAACCCGCTATCTTCATGCCTGGAAGTTTAAAGTAGCCCCCACAAAAGTAGAGTAGAGAGCCAAAAATTCCAATAAGCTCCAAGGCTGCCATGTGGAAAGTGAAGATTTCGGAGTGGCTCGTTGTTGCAAAGGAGCGCTGTTGCCGCCATCGTTGGTAACCCAAGTAGAAGATAAGGATGGAGAGAGGGAGGAGGAGGACGGATTCAGTTATAATACAGGCAGAGAGGGAAATGGATGCGTCAGAGTTGATGCAAGGGACTTTAGGATTGAGGGAAGAGTTGGAGGACGAGTTGACTGACATATCTACTGTATGTTGATGGATGCCTTTCAGTTCGCCACCTAAGGGAAGTTAGTAATAAGAAAAAAGTCAATCTGAGCACACTGTGTGGAGACATTTTCAAAGATAGGCACATTTGTTTTGACATATTTTAGTTTCCATGTCTAAGCGATGTCACGAATTTTTTAGGGTACAACATTTTTTGTCACATACAGCAAACATCTCCTCACTATCTGCTAACTGCCTGTCCCCTGAACACACAAAAAAATGCGGTCTCTGTAGACAGCCCAGGCTCCACAAATTGGCAAAAAAAACAAACTGCGCCAACCTGCACCACCAAACATAACAAAGAGGATTCCAGCCAATAACCGACAAGAAGGATTTGGGGGGTGGGGGTTAGTATGCGTGCACATGAAGGGGGGTGTGGGGAGTGGAGGAGAGAGAAGCATCAAGAGGGAAGTTAGCTAGAGTTAGCCATTTTGTTTGACAATACTTCAAACATCAACAAGAAGTGACGTCACTCAACATCGCTTAGAGCACCTTGAAGCAAAATTAATGTAAGTAAAATTGAGTATTTGTTACAAAAAAAACATTTTGATTAGTCCTTGTTAATATGATACATTCAATATTATTATATCAGGGTGTCATTTTAAAGTTAGGACTTTCTACTTTTTAGCGATACCAAGCATGACATGTCATGTTTTCATCGCAATCTCAAGACGAAGTTTCAACAACATACAATTGATTAATGTATTCTGGAAGCTTAAGACCTAATGTTTATAAAACAGTACATTGTATCTTCTGTAAATAAGACACTCATTCAACTGAAGAAAATTACAAAATCATTTTCTCATGCTAGTATATAGACAGATAAGAGTATTAAACCACCTGTTAAAAGGCACCAGAATACAGGAAATGTCATCTACTCCATTGGGACACTCTTTTTCAATGTCTTCTATGCTAGGTTATTTTGATTATTCTGGAAAGGCCTTATTTGTTTGTCCACATGGGGATAAAAGAACAAGTCAACAAAAACTTTGGAGATAAAAACAGATGATAAATTGTTGGAATAAAAATAAATATTAGTAAGTAGCCCCTGAAGGGACATTTCTGCCCACCAGAAAGTATCTCATGCTCACAAGAATTTTTTTTTATCCTTATATATGGAGTCCCTAAAGGTACTCAAAGATTTTTTTTCTCTTGTGAATACGAGATATTTTCTGGTGCGCACAAGATAATTAATATATCGTGCTCATAAGAAACCATCGAAGGCTAGCGGGGTTTGAGTAGTTAACCCGGTACTAACAAAGTACTGCCAATGTAATGTTTCTAAAGTTAATCTTGTGTTATGTTTTATATGTGGCTAAAGTGCGTTTTCAGGAAGATGAATACCTCTTCTTTGATAGCCATTCTAACTCCTACTCAGGTTTTCTCATGAGCACAAAATACTTTCTCCCAAAAAATAATCCCCATGTCCCTTTAGGGGACTATGTATGTATGAGTAAAACAAACCGTTAGAACAAAAACAATGGCTTTAAAGAGGCTAAAAAGATCCATACAGCTACACAGTTGCTGATGATTATCTTTGGCTTCCCCATTGCAACAACCCCTCTGATATTACATGATAAATATTTTAGATAATGGAACATGTATGAAAAACAGTGCTCACACAAAATACGTTCATGTGACAAACTGTATGTAATGTAAAGAGATGTTTTTTGTAAAACATCAGGACAGGCAGCTCAGTCTCCTACGTTAAAACTTTATATTGTGGGACTTTCTGCATCGTAAAGAAGAATCATCCAAATGGTAATTAACTGTGGGATAACTATTCAAAATTAATTGATATTAGTATTTTAATACAAAATGTTATTATTAAAGGGCACCCACCTCAGCAGTTGGTTTTAGATCATCCTTTTCCTGCGTCTTCAAAGTCACTGACTGCTGTTCACTGGTAAGGGGTCCAAATACGTAATAAGTGTGTGTGTGTGTGTGAGGGGGGGGGGTGTGTGTGTGCGTGTGCGTGTGTCTTTGTGTGAAGAACAGGTGAGTGTTTTGCATTTAAGAACTGATGCAGATTTTTTTACTTTATGGTCAATTAAAGCAGGCAAATATCCTGCTCTCGTGGTCCAAAGGATCTCCGGCTCGGCTGCAGAAAAGCATCGCTGGTCATCCAGTGCCTTGCTCAAGGACACGTCAGAAGTTGGAGATTGTTGCCAACAAAAGACTGAATTGTGGGCTCAAAATAGGATAACTGCAGCAGCTGCAACCATAATCCAGGTTCTACCACAATCCAAGGAAATCTACGAAGGGAGACAGCTCAGTAATGTGTAGATAAATTCAGATTTGCAGCGCATGTGTGAAAGTGGCTAGAGAAGACTATATGACAAGATCTGATGTGATATAGAGCACCAGTACACCCGTACGACATGTTTGCTTTTCATATGAAGATGATCATCAGCCTTGCAGTGCTCTTGAGCCAAACCCTACGATTGTAGCAGTCAGTGCCTGAACTGGACTGCCAATCTCACAGTAGAATCATCACAGTGTCTGGAAATGTGGTTATAAAACAAAAGGATGATTCCATTTGGGCTTTATGTGGGTGCTAATTTACAGATTTTACATAGAATTGTTTGGTTTTTCCCCTAATAAATCATGATATATTACCTATTTTGGTATACATATCAGCCTATTAATAATAATGTCAATAACAATTGGAATTAAGGGTACTCATGTGGACAAACATCTGAGGTGCTGGTACTCTTTAGCCTACTGGTAAGTTCTGGCCCATTTCAGGCACTGGGAGCAGTGGTGCTAGACCTGACCCTCCCTGCAGTTGTGGTAAAACAACACCATTAAGAAAATTTGCCTGCTCTGACTTACCGCTGCCATCTGCCATTTTAACACATTAAACACACAAACACACACACAGATACATACATACAGACAGACAGACACACACACTGCTGCCAGTCTCCCGCTCCTATTGTACCCAAACTCGCAAACAAGACATAGAGGTACTTGAATTTATTTACTTAATCATTCCCAAACAGGAGTAGCCTGGTTGACACCAGACCATTCTCAGCTGTAACTGAGAGTGGGTCTGGGCAAGCTTCATTCACAGCCCATTTACAAAGGGGCGTCACCAACGGATGCCGCTCAAATGCCTGTGGGCGCAACTGGATAGTCCTTCAACCAATCAGACCAACGATCCACGTCATGTAGCAGTGACAGTGGCATCAACGGGTTGCTGCGCTTCGGTGGCCTTCATGTTTAATGTAAACAAAAAGCTGCTTGCCATTGCTGCGCCATCCTCATTGTGTCAAGCCTGCCTCAATGGTTGTGATTGGTGCCTCGATTTGGATAAATTGGAAATGGGCTTGAATGGGCTCTTGGCCAGACGGACATGCACAGCAAATCTAAAATTTACCAGAAGTTTGTCAGGGTTTTTTTCCAGGCTAAAACTGGAGTAATATAGGCTTTTGTTTTCTACCAAAAATGTTTAGCGCTGTTCTGGGGGTACTTGGCTGTAAAAATATTTCAAAGGGGGGTACATCCTTGAAAAAAGTTTGAGAACCACCTTACTAGATTGCTACCAGTGGTGCTGTTCTACAGCTGACTCTGTTCTCTGAAAGGCTTATTTGACAGGTAAATTTGCCTACTTTGATTTATAGTCGAGAGTCAGGGCATCCTCCACCGAAGTTAGAGTTAAACTTTTCTGGTCCAACCCTCTTTCTACTTTTCTCCTTTAGTTATATACAAACAGTTTAATTATTCACTTATTTATACATGTGTAGATACACACCTACACATACATGTATCTATACCTACTTACAGGCACATATACACATGCAAACCCGTGTACACAAAAAAACATAGATATACACATTATATTTTTCTTTTCCCACTATCACTTACCAGTGTCCATGTCTGTGTCTGTCAGTCATATCAAACCGAATAAATAACCCATCCAAGCCAGACATAATATGTAACCCCAAGAACTACAGTACAGGCAAAAGTTTAGACACACCTTCTCATTCAATGTGTTTCTTTATTTTCATGACTATTTACATTGTAGATTCTCACTGAAGGCATCAAAACTATGAATGAACATATATGGAATTATGTACTTAACAAAAAAGTGTGAAATAACTGAAAACATGTCTTATATTTTAGATTCCTCAAAGTAGCCACCCTTTGGTTTTTTTGATAACTCTGCAAACCCTTGGTGTTCTCTCAATGAGCTTCATGAGGTAGTCACCTGAAATGGTTTTCACTTCACTGGTGTGCTTTGTCAGGGTTAATTAGTAGAATTATTTCCCTTATTAATAAAAAAGCAAAGGGTGGCTACTTTGAAGAATCTAAAATATAAGACATGTTTTCAGTTATTTCACACTTTTTTGTTAAGTACATAATTCCATATGTGTTCATTCATAGTTTTGATGCCTTCAGTGAGAATCTACAATGTAAATAGTCATGAAAATAAAAAGGAAACGCATTGAATGAGAAGGTGTGTCCAAACTTTTGGCCTGTACTGTATACAGTCAGTACACAATACAATCACTTTGAGTCCTTCTCATACCCATTCAATATATTCAGTGTAAAAAGTCTCTTGAAATTGCTCATTGTTGTACATGATTTAATCTCTTCACTGCAGCTGTTCCATAAATTTACTCCTTGGGTTGTAATGCAGTGATAGTTACCATTTTGTCTCATAAATTACTTTTTTTTATAATTTTTTTTATTGATTCACAGTTGCAGTAAACAATACATCTACAGAGTCACATTTACATTTTTCTATCCCACCCATCCCAGACACCCTTACAGCTTAATAACAACAGTTTAATGATTTGATGGGGTGGGAGTGGTATGCATCACAGTAGGCTTGAGCCATGTGGATGCTACGACAGTGTTGTTGTCATTACTTAGAATTCCTTATGGGGGCGACAGAAACTATGCACTATAGCTTTAAAATACAGTAATGTCAGACACATTATACCAAAATGATGTAATCTTACACAACAAGATTATTGATTAGTGCACACATTCTAAGGTTTCCTAAAGAGTGAAATCAATTCCAAACCGTAAATAAAAGTCTAAGAAAAACATTTAGTCATTAACAGCTGAATTTATATTGGTGCCAACAATGTAGCAATTGTTAACTATGGTTCATTTAATCAGTCCTGTCAAAATTTGACAGGATTCAAATGACTCCTAAACATGGAGGCATGTATTCAAATTTCAGTCATTTAGCCCAGCACACCTGTCTCGATGTGTGTTTTCATCAGGCTTGTGCACAATTCAGAATTGAATTGAGAATGACTTCTAAATTCCAATTCAATTCTTGAATTTGAATTGAATTTGAATTGATGTCAAAAACAGGATCTCGAATTACAATTCAAATTTGAATTAAAGGAAGCAGAATTGCAATTCAATAAAAATTCAAAGAAATGTATATACATCATTTAAGTGAAGTGTTTAATAATTAAGCTTTACAATATATGTCAGACATGATTGAATTACATATTCTATAATTGATATTAGTTTGAACTACTTGTACAGATTACATTTTCAGGAAATGTTTTCCCACAGCAGTACATGTTAAAAGCTCTAGTCTCAGAACAAATAATTCAGTTTTAATTATTGTAATTGTAATTTTGTGGAATATGATGGAACATGACTCAATTTCCCAGAATGCTTTAATTTAACCAAGTATTCAAAATGGTTGCCAAACAATTTGAGGTGGACATTTGTTTAAAAGCTTCTTTTTTCTACACAATTTGATGGTCAACACTGGACTTTTAAAGTTTCAGAAGTCCCTTACAACTTCAGATTATACATGTTTATAGATTTGACACCTGTAATAACAGCAACATGGAAAATAATAGCAGGCCTAAAAGGTCATCTGTACTAGTTCATTTTGAAGAACCAATTCCAACAAGAACACCTGGAAACCACAGAGCCATATGCAAGCACTGCAGTGCTCCAGTCTGTGTCTCCATCAAGGCTACTTCACATTTCAAAAGGCATCTACAAGTAAGTTAAGTAAGTCTTTTATTTTGAAAACCATCTCTTGATGGTATTATGCTACTGATATTTGATATCATCAGTGTTGGGGTCACTACTCAAGAATGTATAATACCCATTATTCACTTTTACCCTAAACCTAACCCCATAATGCATTACTTGTTATTCTCTATGGATAGTATCTCATTACCCTTACGCATTACATTACTGTAGCGCAACACAGCAAGAGTCTGGCATATAGCTTAAAACGGGCTTGAACACACCTTCAACTCACAACACAACAGTAACAGTAGCATTAATGTGTTACAGCCAAATGTGACTATATTATGGTATTACTTCTTAAGGAGTTACCCCCAACACTGGATATGATATATATTTAAAAGCATGCAAGCGCCCTTTACTTATTACTTATTGTAAATTAAGAAAACAATTCTTTTCAATTGTGGAATTAATAGAAATATTTGTTCTCTTGATCTAGTGATCTATATTTTGGAACAAAATGTATGCAGGGTTGAGGAGTGACTAGTTATGTGTAATGAAATTATGTTATTAAATTACAAAATTAATGTAATTGTATTTAGTTGTATTACTGAGGTAAAATGTGTAATTCAATTAGTTACTAATCAAATTATAAGTAAATTGCTTTGCACTGATAAAGTAATCCAAACCACATTTATAATGGGTAACTTATAACAGTAAGCAATTTCTAAAGTAATGTGAGATTCAACACATTCTTTCTGATGTGTGACTGTGTGGAATTTCTTTGAATTGCAATTCATTTAATTCCACTTCCTGTCATTCCAATTCAAATTAAAATTCAACTTCCTGTGGGGTGGAGTCAATTCAATTCAAATTCAAATTCATGAATTCAATGGAGGCCAATTCTGAAATTCAAAATTTTGCACAAGCCTGGTTTGCATGGCTGTGTTTTCACACCTGTGACTCCAGTTTTGAATCATATTCCCACCAAATGTTCTCTTAAGAACACAGAAAGACAATATTGTTGTTATCTTGAGACAATCTGAGAGTTATCAATGCAGAGTGCTCTCCCAATTATTTTTATTTACATTATGACAACAAATATTTAGTTATTTTTCTGATCACAATAAGAAAACAGTAGAAACATAAGTAACTGTATGCTAATGGTGTTTGAG
Organism: Perca schrenkii; assembly: GCA_025617405.1. Classification (NCBI taxonomy): domain Eukaryota; kingdom Metazoa; phylum Chordata; class Actinopteri; order Perciformes; family Percidae; genus Perca; species Perca schrenkii. The sequence continues at coordinate 23,968,391 of CM046805.1, forward strand.
TGTATACTAAAGTGGGTCACTGGTCAGATTGAGTAATGGTATGCTAAGGAAATTACCATTAGATCAGGGACAAATTACTTCTTTATCATTTTTAGTGGTAGAAAAGATTTATGACCTTATGAATTTCCATCAAAGCTCCGGCCCACCTTCAACCAGAGCAGAGGTCTAATAAGCCAGAATAACTGAAATCACCTGTGTGGGTGTTCAGAGGCTTTACGTTCATGTTTAATTACTGTTGGAATTGCAAAATGGTAATTTTCCTGATCTGTGTAAAAACAGCAGAGGTAGCACCAAACTGCTGGGCAGATTAAACCAGAGTCCAGACATCCCAAGTGCACACCTCTCACTGGGATTCAGCAGTGTTGAAGTGGCCAGCACGATGGTAACAAGGCACCCAACAATGCTCAACCACAGCACTCCCATTATGGCAGTGATAGTGTGGAAGGCCCTCTGCTTTGATTGGTCAACCCGCTCCCTCTCCCCGCCCACTTCCCCCGGCCCTGGACGAGTCAGAACACAGAGAACAGAGAGGCTGCAGAAAGAGACGACAATGAAGGAGAAGATCAAAATGCAGGAATATGGGATGATAGGTAAATTAGGGTAGTCCAAAGTTGCCACAGCACTCAATCCAAAGGCCGACAGCCAAACACACCCGATGCTGATGTTTCTGATCCTGACCCCACCTGCCTGTCTCAGCCCCATGTAGACGACAGGGTGAACAACAGCCAGGTAGCGCTCCACACAGGTCAGGAGGTGAAACAATATCTCTCCAAAGAAAGTATTGATACAAAGACTGAAAGTCACTTTCATCATGCCTGAAAGTTTAAAGTAGCCCCCACAAAAGAAGAATGGAGACCCAAAAATTCCAATAAGCTCCATGGCTGCCATGTGGAAAGTGAAGATTTCGGAGTGGCTCGTTGTTGCAAAGGAGCGCTGTTTCCGCCATCGTTGGTAACCCAAGTAGAAGATAAGGATGGAGAGAGGGAGGAGGAGGACGGATTTAGTTATTATACAGGCAGAGAGGGAAATAGTTGCGTCAGAGTTGATGCAATGGACTTCAGGATCAAGGGAGGAGTTGGAGGACGAGTTGACTGACATATCTACTGTATGTTGATGGATGCCTTTCAGTTCGCCTCCTACAGGAAGTTAGTAACAAAAAAAGGTCAATCTGAGCACTGCGTGGAGACATTTTCAAAGCTTGTTGTGACAAATTTTAGTTTCCAAGTCTAATTAGGGTTGAATAATCTTACAAACATCAACCAAATTTTTCATTTGTCCTTTTATGGTGAAGTTAGTGAAGCAAAGTTATTGTAAATATAATTGAGTATTTTTTTATAAAAAAAAAACATTTTGACACGTTCAATATTATTCTATCAGAGTTTCATTTTAAAGTTAGGACTTTCTAGTTTTTAGCGATACCAAGCATGACATGTCATGTTTTGATCATAATCTTGACAACAACAATTTTTAATATACTTCCTAATAAGACATAGTTTCAACAACATACAATTGATTAATGTATTCTGAAAGCTGAAGACTTACGGCCCTATTTTAACGATCTAAGCGCATGGTGTGAAGGGCCTGGTGCAGGTGCTTTTACGACGTGTCCAAATCCACTTCTGCTAGTTTGACGTCGGAAAGAAGGGTCCATGTGCCGGGCGCATTGGTTCAAAAGGGTTATACTTAGAGTCTTCATTAATTCATAGGTGTGTTGTGGGCGAAATATGCAATAAACCAATCAGAGATCATCTCCCATTCCCTTTAAAAGCCAGGTACATTTGTACCTTGGAGCATTGCTATTATGATGGAGGATTTGCACCGAATATTTTTATTTGTAATGTTTTGCATGTTTGTGTTCTGCTGTGCGTCCCTGTGTGTGTAACAAGCATAGTGTGCGCTCTGTGCATAAGCCTAGGAGCATTTTACTAATTTACTGTTAAAATAAAGAAATGCTGTGCCATTGACTTCAGACCAGGTTTTTGTTGGTCAATGGCGCAATCACTTCCCACTGCCTCAAGATAGCAATACGCCCAGAATGTACCTGAACACACCTCCCTGTAAGACAAGCACGCCCATGGGTGCAAAGATGGGTGCAGGTGCATTTTCTATTAAAAAAACTAACAAACTCTTTTTCAATATCTTCTACGCTAGTATATTTAAATTTTTCTAGAATGGCCTTATTTGTTTGTCCCCATGGGCACAAAAGAACAAGTCAACAAAAACTTTGGAGATAAAAATAGATGATAATTTGCTGGAACAATGTAAATATTAGTATGTAGCCCCTGAAGGGACATTTCTGCACACCAGAAAGTATCTCATGCTCACAAGAACATTTTTTTATCCATAAATACGGAGTCCCTAAAGGGAAGGATCATGCTCATAAGAAACCATCGAAGACTAGCAAATTTATGCTAATAAAGTACTGCCAATGTTATGTGTCTGAAGTTAATATTTTGTTATGTTTTGTTATATTTTATATGTGGCTAAAGTTACATTTTGTTGCTTTTTCAGGAAGGTGAATACATCTTCCTTGATAGCCATTCTGACTCCTACTCAGGTTTTCTCGTGAGCACGAGATACTTTCTCCCAAAAAATAATAAAACAAACATAATAAAATAAATAAATATAGTAACTTTACTGTTAGAACTAAATCAATGGCTTTAAAGAGGCTAAAAAGATCTATATAGCTACACAGTTGCTGATAATTATTTTTGGCTTCCCCATTGCAACAACCCCTCTCATATTACATGGTAAATATTTTAGATAATGGAACATGTATGAAAAACAGTGCTCACACAAAAATACGTTCATGTGACAAACTGTATATAATGTAAGTAGATGTTTTTGTAAAGTATCAGGACAGGCAACTCAGTCTCCTACAGTAAAACTTCAGATTGTGGGACTTTCTGTCTCGTATAACCATCGACCAGAAGCAAAGCCAGAATCATCCAAATGGTCATTTAGCTGTGGAATAACTGTTTAAAATGAATTGATATTAGTATTTGAATACATGTTATTATTAAAGGGCACCCACCTCAGTAGTTTGTTTTAGATTGTCCTTTTCCTGCGTCTTCAAACTCAGTGACTGCTGTTCACTGGTAAGGGGTCCAAATACGTATTAAGTGTGTGTGTGTGTGTGTGTGTGTGTGTGAGAGAGAAGAACAGGTGAGTGTTTTGCATTAAAGAACTAATGCAGATTTTTTTACTTTACGGTCAATTAAAGCAGGCAAATATCCTATTCTCGTGCTCCAAAGGATCTCCGGCTCGGCTACAGAAAAGCATCGCTGGTGATCCAGTGCCTTGCTCAAGGACACGTCAGCAGTTGGAGATTATTGCCGACAAAAGACTGAATTGTGATTATGCAACCAAAACGCACTGAAGACATGTACCTAAAAGAAGTCGTCTTCCAAATTGCATACTTACAGTTTGGTTGAAATAAAGCCAAATTTCTGATGTAGAAACATTTTGAAAATGTGTCAAATCTGACCCGAGGACAACAGGTGGGTCAAAGTGCAAATGCATAGTGGATGTTTATTTAGTGTGCTGATGGCTGTGGATGAGAGGCGAAACGTCATTAGGACTTTGCTTGTCACAGAGAACTACCCATGAGCTGGATGACTTTTGAATGAATAGAAGCACAGTGCAACCTCAGGTCAGCACTAAGATGATTGTACATGTGTAACAAAAAGCTGCTTGCCATCGTCATTGTGTCAAGCCTGCCTCAACGGTTGTGATTGGTGCCTCAATTTGGATATATTGGAAATGGGCTTGAATGGACTCTTGGCCAGACAAACTTACACAGCAAATCTAAAAGTTTGTTAGGGTTTTTTCCAGGCTAAAACTGGAGTAATATAGGCTTTTGTTTTCTACCAAAAATGTTTTGCGCTGTTCAGGGGGTACTTGGCTGTAAAAATGTTTCAAAGGGGGAAGATCCTTAAAAAATGTTTGAGAACCACCTTACTAGATTGCTACCAGTGGTGCTGTTCTACAGCTGACTCTGTTCCCTGAAAGGATAATTTGATAGGCAAATTTGCCTATGATTTATAGTCGAGAGTCATACTAAATTGTTTTCTAACATGCAAAACACCTGCTGCTTCCATCAGTCACTGTGATTCATGAACATCTGTAATAATCCACACACAGACATGCATCAGCGTTATATATTTGGAGACACAGGAGAAGGACGATCACAAAGAAACACTGCTAACAAGGTAGGTGTTAATTGATAACCTAATTTAGTTACTGTTTTTAGCTAAAGTGGCTCCTGGGGACGCAATAACAGTCGGTTAGTCTACCACTTTGGTTCAGGCTAAAATATCTTGACAACCATGGGATTGATTGCCATAAAATGGTGTGCTAATAGTGCCTACCATACACTACACACAAGACAAGACAAGATTAGGGAAAAGATTTTGAGAAGTCTTAAAATCTGACACCATCTCACATCATAGTGTGAGTTTTTAGTTGCGGACTAGCAGATTTTACAACCAAGACTGAAAACTATGATAATATCAAACTCTTTTGGTATTTGGACTGACTTAAGACAGCTGGGACTGAGTTTTATGATCACCTTACACCAAACGATTGAGACAACAGCAATGCACCCCAACTCTAGCAAAGACTCTTGGGATTTAATTCCCATATTGGAAATTTGTCTATTGCCATTTCTAGCCACTGGGGGACCATAGGCAGGCTAGGGAAACGCATATTAATGTTAAAAAAACCTCATAAAGTGACATTTTCATGCCAAAAAAGTGAAACATTATTGTTTGAATTGGTTGTTTTTTGCGTGGCATTTAAAGGAAATATGAAGGAAGAAAGTTTACACTACTGTCAGCTGATTAATGGCTTCAGACAAACATTGCTTCCCTGATGTTTCAGCATGAGCAGCATCATTCTTCGATACTTTTACCATGCCTACAGAGATAGACTTTTTTGTTAAAGAGTAACGTCATGTTTGTTTCACATGAAAATCACCAAATTCCACCAGACTCCATGTAAATAATCAGGACTTTTAGCGTGTATAGAGCCAGCATATCTCCACATGTAAATGGGTGAATTAAGGGTTTATTTCAACCAAACCAGAGTGGTGATTGTTGGAACAGTGGAAAGATGAACGACTTTTGATAGTTTTTTTATGTGTCTGTAGACTTTGAACCAAGTGTGTTGTACGATGATAAAAGTCCTGATTATTTACATGGAGTCTGGTGTAGTTTGGTGATGGTGATTTCGGGGCTGTTTCATGTTAAACAAAAAGGATCTTACTCTATAACTAAAAGGTCTATTTCTGTAGGGATCATTTCCATAATGTTGACAGACACTTAAAATAATAATAATCTGTCAGCGGCAAACACAGAACTTTTAGTAGACAGAAGTGTGCAATTGCTCGATATGGTTACATTACAGCTTGTTTTGCCGCTGTCAATCGAAGTGGTCTTGCTTTATACTGGATCAAAAACAGTCACTTAGACACAAAAACATGGCAAAATGGAGTTACCCTTTAGAGTGTCATGTTAAATAGTTAAATAGCATGTTAAGTTGCTCTTTAACAAACAAAACATTTTTTTCCTGCATCTGATATTGACGCGGTCACTCTTTCTCTCTGTCTTCTCCTCCATACAAATAGACATGTCAGTCAATTCCTCCTCCAATTCCTCCTCCAACTCCTCCCTCCCTCCTCCACCGGATTGCACGATTAACACAGAGGGCCTTTACACGTTCACAGCCCTCCTCGTTGCTAACATCCTCCTCCTCCCTCTCTTCATCCTCGTCCTCTACATGGGCTACCAACGATGGAGGAAACGGGGTCTCTGCTAGCGGGGCAGCGATGATGAGCCACTCTGACGTCTTCACCTTTAACATGGTTGCCCATGGACCTGATCTATGTCTTTGGGTCCTGCTTCTTCTGTTACGGCCTCTACGCTAAGCAACTACTTATGATGGAGGTGTGGATGGACATCTACTGCGCCATCTCGCCTGGACAGACTCTGATTCACCTCCTGACCTGCCTGGAGCGCTACCTGGCTGTGGTTCACCCCGTCACCTACCTGGGTCTGAGACAGACGGACGGTGCTAGGATCAGAAACATCACCATTGGGTTTGTTTGGCTGATTTGCTTTGCATCAGTGGGACTGTCAAAGCTTAATAAGTTTGCCATGTACTCATCTCTCATGTTCTTGACCTTCGCCTTAATTGCCGTCTCTTTCTGCAGCCTTTCTGTTCTCTGTGTTCTGATTCGTCCAGGGCCGGGGGAAAGGGGCGGGAAGAGGGAGCGGGTTGACCGATCAAAGCAGAGGGCTTTCGTCACTATCTTGGTCATAATGGCAGCTCTGTTCTTGAAGTTTTTGGCCTGCCTGGTTTTAACTATAATACATTTTACATCAGTGCTTAGCATCTGTCAAGCGCACTCAATGGTGTGGCCTTACTGGTTTTCTTTGCCCAGCAGTCTGGTGTTACCTCTGCTGTTTCTACACAGAACACGAAACCTTCCAGGCTGAAAACACAACACTGACTATGTTTTTGCCATTTTCCGAAAAAACAATATTTTTACTAAGCTGTTTCCACAAGGAAAGTGAATATTCCCATTTATATGCAGCCTTGCTAAATTACGAACATTTTTGGTATTTGGACTGACTTAAGACAACTGGGACTGAGTTTTATGACCACCTTACACCAAACGATTAATTCAATAGCAATGCACCCTAACTCTAGATAAGACTCTCGGGATTTCATTCCCATATTAGAAATTTGACTCTGTTACAGTGAAACTGCTTGAAAAGTCATTTGGTGGAAGGTCGGTTTAAAGGAACATGCAGACTTATTGAGACTTTGTCTTATTCCCCTTATCCCTCAGAGTTAGATAAGTCCATACATACCCTTCTCATCTCCATGCGTGTTGTAACTCTGTCTGACGCACCCCACTGATAGCCTAGCTTAGCACAGATCCTGGAGGTAACCGGCCCTACTTGCGCGGAGTGATTTGTTCGTTGAACTCTCAGCTCTCAGCTCCTCACGCACCCACTGATAGCCTAGCTTAGCCCAGAAGCTGTTTCCATAAGGAAATTGTATATTCCCATTTAAATGCAGCCTTGCTAAATTACCAGTGGTGGCAGTCATTCCATTGACCATTTTTTTTCTTATAATATTTTTTATTGGTTCACAGTTGCAGTAAACAATACATCCACAGAGTCACATTTACATTTTTCTATCCCACCCATCCCAGAGACCCTTACATCTTAATAACAACAGGTTAATGATTTTCTGATGAGATAACAGTCCGTACATGTGGAAAAATAATAAACAAATAAATAAATAAAATAAAATAAATAATAATAGTAATACAAATAAATAAGTCATATCTAAGGAGGAGGGGGGGAGGCAGGGTGTGGGTGTAGAATCAGGGGGGACATTTCAGTAGCGGGAAGTTTATCAACATAATCAAGTAGTGGTTTCCAGTGTGAGTAAAACTTCTCGGGACGGCCTCTGAGGCTGAATTTGATTTTCTCCGGTTTTAGTAGGAATAACATATCTTATAAGTTACTTTTAAAATACTAAAGTTCCTCTTAAGTGGTATTTGCTCTCTCTTTAAAGTCAACAAGATCTTTACATTTTAGTTAGTTAGTTTGATGAAGAGTGGGTTAGTTGGTGCTCTATAAGTGGTTTTATTTACAATCATTATGGCTCTCTTTGATATCCAAGTCTTTCATTATGTTTAAAAGTAGGTGTGTTTCTCCTTCTTTTATTTTGGCCATGCATCTCTACCGTCAGCCCTGCTGTTGGCTGGTTGGTTTGTGTCCAACAACCATAGCAAGTCACAGAGCTTACAGTACTCCGTAAACCGTCACAAACAGTAGGATATATACAGTAAAAACCTAGATTGAGACGCAGATTCTGATTGCACTGTATACATGTCCAAAGAATGCCTCTAAAACCTGAACAGTACCAACATATCACACATGACTGGGGAAAATGCTTTATTCAAATAAAAAGAAAATACAAACAGAATATGCTGTTTGTGTGAACAATTAAATTTGGAATAATAGTGGAACATTAGTGTGCATGTAAATGTACGCAGTGAATCAGTTTAAGAATTGGATTAAAGCAGCATAAATGAGATTTGATTACATTAAATTAAGTCAAGCAAACTTCTATAAAAAGATTACCGTAAATGAATACCATATTTATCTCATTAGACATTTCTTCATATTAACTGTGAATAATGGCCGAAGAATCAGGTCCAGACATTGTCCTGAGTTTCCCTTTCTTACATGTAGAACACACAACAATGGCAGCAGCTGCAACCACAATCCTGGTGCCACCACAATCCAAGGAAATCTGCGAGGTGAGAAAGCTGCGGGGAAGAAGCTAAATTAGTAACATGCATTAATGTGACGTACACAGATGGAAAAAAGAGAAGAGGAGAGAGGAGCTAAATGGGTCACAGGAAGTCCTGGAAATGCGGACATTGTCCAACGTATCCGGTCAGAAGATCTGTGTAATCTGTGTGAGACGCGTTTTCACTTCCTGGAATTACTCGGTTTGGTATAGGCGAGGGGTGGCGCCTGGTTGGAGCATGCAGGAGGCAGGACACGGTGCAGATTACATTGCGGTCACATAGCTGGCTTGTGCTGTGGTCATAAAAACGACCAAGTGTCTTGCTGTTCCTTGAATCTGTCTGACGATTTTGGTCTTGGTCCCTTACCGACAGAAGTTCCTGAATCTCTTAATCTCTCCAGTTATTTAAATTACCTTTCTTCTTCAACCTCGGATGTTTGGTTTCTTCCGGTTTTTGGCATCAGCAGCATGATAGAAACCTCATCAACTCACCCCTGCGCTCGCTGTGAATTCTCCGGACAATGGGCCTGCTCTATCCATACATGGACTCACGATTAACGTTTGCGTTCTCACATACCTCCGAGTAATGTCCAGATAATTTCAGGTTGCAGTGCATGTGTGAAAGTGGCTTTAGTGAATAGAATATATTAAATTTCTTTGTATTCAATCGTGTGAGGAGTTCTAGAGTTCTGTAGTTAAAATCTAGTTTTCTTATTAAGTGTGTTTCCATTCATTCATTATCAGTTTGTGCATAAAACCTTAGTGGAACTGCCAGGAATTCAAAGAAAAAGTCGATAATATCCCATCCAACGTTGACATTAGATATCTAAAAAATATTCATAGATGCTTTTGAAATTATTTATTTACCATTAACAAGGTATTATAATCATCAGTAGCAACTTCATAATAGCCATCCAAATAATGTTTATAGACAGTTTATTAGTGATGGTTATTATAAAGTGTCACCAATACATAAAACAAACAAAAATGTCATATTTCCAACATGTTTTCCACAACTGTTTATCTCAATGCAACCGACTTTTTGGATTCATTTTTATTTTTTCATTTTCTGGAGTTTGGTTTCATGTTCCCTCCATGTTTTTAATTTTATGTGTCTTTAACAACAATACTCCATTTCCAAATTATTAAAAATTATTGTCTGAACAGCTTTTAAACAGCATGTACACACCTGAAGACGGAGAGAACACACAGGTGTTCTGGGTCACATTATACTCTGTGATTTGAATAAGCAGCAGTCTTAGCTCACAGGTCATTTGAATACTGAGCTGCTTTACATACCGTAGGGGAAAAGGTACACTCTGAATGTAAATACTTTATTAGATATTGATTTGTTAAGTTTAGTCATGTAAACAATTATAATCAAGAAACCAGACAAATGTAACATCATTATTACAAAGGTAGGCCAGTCAGAGGCAGAATAAGGCAGGCCATGAGGCTAGTCCTTTGACATCGACACGTCTTGCGGTGTGTAAATGTAAAAAAATGCTGTGTAAAAAGATACATTTGGTTGTCTAAACTCAGTTGGTTTATGTGTCCGGGATGACTCGGTTTACTTGTAAACATGTACTTTTTTCTAATAAATCTGCATGGAGTGAACTTCTGCGATCTCTGGTGTCTTTGTGAAATTCTCGTCTGATAATTTCTGAGGGCGCTGTGTATTGACCTTTTGAAATTTTGACCTAACAGTGGTGCTAGATGTAGACTCAAGAGATCCCGATGATATTAGCATTTATTAGCCGCTTTCCCACTTTACCATCATTTCTGAGCCTGGCCTTGGGCCTCAAGCATGGATGTATAATAATAACTGGATACCTCATCCCAAAATGGCGCCTATTCAGTTCTAGCTTAGCATAGACTTTACATTGTGGTAACGTCACAGTTTCTAAACTGCTTTGTTATGGTTTCAGTATTTTGCCTTGTGTTTTGTGCTATTTCTGTTGCTTCTTTGTAGTTTTCTGTTTTTGTTGGTTATTCTGAATTGTGTATGTTTTGGTTTATTCCTGTGTTCTCTGTCCTCCCTTGTGTTGTCTAGTGTCAGGGGCATAGCACAAACCCTGGGCCCTATGCATAGCCAGTCCTAATGGGCCCCCATGTTCCTCAACTCACCCCCCTCCCCCCTCCCAAAAAAAATAAAATAATCGGGCCTCTGTACAGATGAATCTGTAGGCCTAGATGTTTATAGGGTAGTATCTATTAACTGTAATGCTTAGAGTAGCCTGATGAAACACATTTCAAACCTCCTTTCTCAACATTCTCTAGCCTACTTTACTGTGGTTACTACTACATTTTGTTTGTTTTCTCTGTACCTTTACTTGCCAGCTTGCATACTATGGTGTCTCTCTGATCATCTGTTAATTTATCTGGTTATAGTCCCTGGATCCTCTGGCAAAAACTGGTCTACATTGCTCTGCCTAGTTTCCAGTTCCTCATCTCTCATTTCCACACTGTGCTCAGAGCAACACTCATGCTCCCTGCTCTCTTCACTCCCATCATCCTCAATCAGATGTTCTCTATCATCATCTCTTATGAATATTAGCTCACCTTGTCTCAAATCCAAAGAGGAGAATGAGGGGTCTGTTGCTCCCTGGTGTGACAGTTTCTGAAACTGAGGGCCATGTGTTTCACAATGTTAACATCTACTGAATCTGACATATCTATAATGTTGACATGATATGTATCTACCGATGAGCTACCAAGCCTGACACTGATTAGCCTATTATTGCTAATTATAGACATTATAGCCTATTCATTTAAAATTTTAAAAATTTGGCTATTACAATGGTGTGTTGTATGCAAACAGCATTGTTATTGTAGTTTATTTATTTAGCCTTTAGCTCAGATTAAATGTATAACCAAATTATCATTTGAAAGTGTATGTTCTGCTCTTTCAATCAGTTGTCTCAGTCCGTTTGTAACACTTATTCAAGCAGTTTGGCACCATGGATTTCGTTTTCTAGTTTGTGCTCACCTTTCTTTGAAAATAATCAGTTACCAATTGTTTCCCCTCCTTTCGTTTTCTCTCCTTCTCCTCCTGTCTTTCCTTTCTTTTTGGTAGCCTGATTTGGCTTTCTTTGAGAAAGACATTTCTACAGCAGAAGTTTGCGCTCCACCAGATGTTCAACTGAACTAGCTAATGTAAACAAAATGCGTGCAGATGGACTAAACCATTTGGCGCATTAGCAAGGGGTGGGTGAGACCTTAGTCTTTTTTTGTATAAAAATGTAGTCAGTCAATCAACCAAGTTATTCAGCCAATACACTAACTTTACATTTCATCTGACATGCATTATGAAATTTAATTAGGAAATGAAAATATCCAGGTGAAATAAAATATATTCCAGACTTTTCAAGGGCCCTCTCTCCCCTTGGGCCCTGGTAATCAGTATCGTTTTCCCCCCAGTCCGACACCCCTGTCTAGTGTTGTGTCTAGTTTCTGTGTTTAGTTGTTTTCATGTTCTCTGTCTGTTTTTCCTGTTTCCTGCTTTATTTTGATAGTCTGGTTTTCTGTCTTGTCTTGTCCAGTTTACTTCCTGTGTTTTCCTGCCTTGGTTGATTACCTGATGTGTGTCACCTGTTGTCTCACCTTTTCCTGGTTTACTCGTTCCCTAGTTTACTCGTTCCCTAGTTTATCCCCTGGGTTTCCCTTTATCTCTTGTCAGATCGTTTTGTTCCTGTCCGTGTCCATGCCCTGTGGTTTGTGTGTGTTTGGTGCTTTCCTTGGTCAGTACAAATGCTGTGAGTTCTGGTTTTCTATTTTTGGACTCTGACTGTTGCCTGCCTTTTTGGGACTCCTTGTGTTTTTCTTCTGTTTTTGGATTCCTTCGTTGGTTTGCACCCTGCCTTTTGTTCAATAAATCCTTGTGTTTTACCCTTTTCCTGCCTACCAGCCTGATCCCTGCATTTTGAGTCCTTTAATCCCCACACCACAACAGACTTTACATTGTGGTAACATCACAGTTTCTAAACTGCTTTTCTCAGGCTTGAGGGAAGTTTTTCAAATATAAAAAGTCCATGAGTTAAAAATTCATAATAGAAAGGGTCATATCCAATCTTGTTTGCAGTTCGAAGTGTCCCTTTACAATGGTTACCAACAGGGAAAGTCCTTTTTGGGCCACAGGGGGGACCAATACAGCGAGAGTGAAAACCAAAATTGTCTGCAAGGCTGAGCACTGTTCCTGAGGGCCTGGCCTCAAGCCACAAGACCCAGAAACCATTTGCATTTCTACTATTGGCCGATAGCCCCTGCAGTATTGCCTTTAAACCCACCCATAACATGCCGCCTCATTGTAATCGTCCCCCATCTCACACCGCAGATAACATAAACTTGTCAGACTACTTTAACTTAAAATAGCCATACTGGAATTACAATTAGTGACATCCAGCAATACATAACACCAGTAGGCTAAGATGTGTTCAACTGAATTACTTTGTTTAGCTAGCAAAATAATTAAATGTAAAAACTCACCAACTGAATCGGCCTTTGGTGGTCTGGCCATGGTGCCCTGGGCGGAATCTCTGACAGCCCATTATTCCAAAACCCCAATAGTCCGAAAATGTTTAAACCCCAAAGAATTAAAGCCCATTAGTTGTACTGACTGTTACCCCAAAGCAAAAGCCCAGAAAATCTGTAGGAATTTCTCCCATCTAGCATTGAGATCATATATCGTAATCAACTCTCTCGCACCACGCAGTTCAAAGTACGTATTACATCTACGGTAGCCTTCACGCTTCAAAAAGCTCTATTCAATATCCTTTTTCTTTTTCTGGGTGATGAAGAAGACTCCTGTTCCTGAAATGTGGTCCTCCGTGTTTCCTTCTTCAAACTTGCCGGGGCCGGGAAGCTACGATACCCATTAGCAGCACCTGTGAGTTTATCATGTGACAGTGAAAGTGTGAAAGGCGGAGTAGTATGTCCTTTATGTCTCTTACCGGCTAACGTATTTCAAGATGGCACATGAATATGGAGCGTCTACCCTATTTCATGCAAACGCGAATGTGAAATGTCATGCCAATAGGAATACTTGGAATTGATGGTGGTGGTAAAAATTCATGACAAAAGACAAGTCTGTGAATAGGCAACATAGATTTTGATAATGAACAACTAAACACGTTACACACTGGGACTTTAAGTTATTGCCCAATTTGACAGATCAGGGTTCCCCCTTATGCAGATGATACTCTACTACATATGACTTTGTATAACTCCTAAAAAAATACTTTTTTATTTCAGTTGATATTTAACTTTTAACTGCTCTTCTGTGAACTGATGTGGTTATATAAACTAAAGTAAGATGTGTAACCTTATGGTTTAATGTCCGGAAACTCCGCCGGTCAGCATGTCCACGCAACTCGTATAATGTGATTTCATTAAATCAGAGATTTGTATTTGTGTGCCATAAAACCAAAACTAAATATAATTATTCTCTGCATGACACCTTGTCACATTGTTTTTGTTTTTTGCTGGGACAAAAATTTTTAAATTAAAACTTTTTTTTCGACATTTTGTCGTTCTTTTTCCACACTTGTCACTTTACCCGATGGTTTTGGCGATTCACTTTTGCCGACATTTTTGTTTAGAAGTTTTTTTTCCAGCAATTTTTCCAATTTTTTCTTTTCTTCAAATAAGATAAAATTAAATAAAACACCCAAATTCAATAAAAGTAGTGAACTGATCATTTATTTTACTTGTGAAGAGTAATGGTCGTATGGAACCATCCACGTTATTTTCTTGGACAATTTGGTTGAAAGAATCCCCAAATTTCTGATATAGAAACTTTTTTTTAAAAATGGGTCCAATTTGACCCGAGGACAACAGGAGGGTTAAACACATTTATTTGACACGTTGTTTATTTGACAATATTCCATGGTTAGAGATAGATGTATGGAAATATCTATAAAAAAGCCCCAATGTTCTGTCTCGACCCTGTTGAAGTGTCATTGGAAAACATACATATAATCGGAAAATGTGCCTACTTTGAATTACAGTCGAGAGTCATAATATATTTGTTTTAAAACATGCAAAACACCTGCTGCTTCCATATGACACCTGCTGCTTCCATATGTCACTCTAATACCCGGATATATGTAATAATGCACACCCCGACACGCATAAGCAGCATGATATTTGGACCTAGAGCCAGTGAACAGGAGTCAGTGGGTTTGGAGACGCAGGAGGACGATCACAAAGAAACATTGCTAACAAGGTGGGTGTTCTTGATAACTTAATGATTTTTAGTAAGTAATGTTTTTAAGCTGTAATGGCTCGTGGGAGAGCAATGTTAGTGGGATAGTCTACCCCTTTGTTCCGGACTGAAATATTTTAATAACTATTGGATGAAATTGTGTACTAATGACTACCATACAAGACTCTGAAAAGACTAAAGTCTGACTCAATCTCACATTTTAAGACAATCTGTCATAAAGTCACTGAGATTTTAGTCACAGACTAGAAGATTTTATTATCAACACTTAAAACTTATGATAATATCAAACACTTTTGACTTTGTCAGAATGTCAACATGAGAAAAAGACTGACCTAAAACAGCTTGGACTGAGTTTTATGAACACCTTACATGACAATAACAAACAATTTTCACCTAACATTTTTAGCTAGAATTGCTCTTGGGAGCACCACTTGGTCCAGACTGAAATATCTCAACAGCTATTGGATTTGTTGCCATGAAATTGTGTACTAACATTGATGGTCTCCAGAGGACGAATCCTGCAGAGTTTGGTCATCCTATGACTTCTGTTGCAGTGACACAAAAAGTAACAACTATTGGATGGATTGTCACCAAATTTAATACAGACGTTCTTGTTTTCCTCAGGATGATTTGTATTAACTTTGGTTATCCAAATTCTTCAAAGGGGTCTAACAATGAACGAAAAACTGTGATCAGTTGTGTGTGTTGTTGCCCAACAACTCATGATCTTGAACTTGGCTGCCAAAGGAGGTGTTGTATCATTGGTTTTGTTTGATGGCAACTTTGCATAATTAGTTTTACAGCAAAGTTCCTATTTGTTTCCTCCTCAGGCCTCCATCTACATACAGTTGATATGTCGGTCAACTCCTCTTCCCCCTCCAACTCCTCCCTTGATTCAGAACTCTTTAATTGCTATGCAAACAAAGTTCCTATTTTTATCAGCCCTGCCTTCAACGCCACAAGAACCTTCCTCCTCCTCCCTCTCTCCATCCTCATCCTGTGTCTGGGTCACCAACAATGGCGTAAGCAGCGTTCCTTCGCTACGGCAAGCCACTCTGACATCTTCACCTACAACATGGCTGCCTTTGAACTGATCTGGTGCTTGGAGTTTTTCCTCTCCTTCACTGGCCTCCCAGATATGATGATAGTGGTGCCTTGGCTTCAAATCTTCACTTGGTCTGGATTGGCCTTCTTTCACATCTTGACCTGTGTGGAGCGGTACCTGGCTGTTGTTCACCCCGTCACCTACATGGGGTTAAGAAAGGGGCAGGGGGTCAGGATCAGAAACATCAGCATTGGGTGTGTTTGGCTGCTGTGCATTGGATCGAGTAGTGCATTAAATCTGCTCAATCATACTTTATCCAGAGCCACATTTTTCTTCTTTGTGATCTCCACTTCAGTTGTCGTATCTTTCTGCAGCCTTTGTGTTCTCTGTGTTCTGATTCGTCCAGGGCCAGGGGAAGGGGGACAGGACAGGAAGCCAGTTGACCAATCAAAGAAGAGGGCTTTCCACACTGTCATGGCCATAACAGTTGTGCTGTGGTTGTGGTTTGGTGGTGTTCTTGTTTTCTACGCTCTGCAGTCCTCGTTGCTGCTGAGCCCCACTACTGGCTGTGTGATGATGTCGTGTGTAGCCTGGTTCAATCTGCCCTGCAGTCTGGTGTTGCCTCTACTGTATCTACACAGGGCAGGGAAACTATCATGTTGCTGTCATAAAAGTGGGTAAAGACAAGCATTGGTTTGGAGAATTAAGAGTATATTGGACAACATAAGACCCATAAACAGTTTGATGTATCACATTAAATTGGGTTGTGGTTGTATGGGATTGTTTTTATTAAATAGAAAACAATAGAGCAAGGTCTATCTATCATCTAAACATACATCAATCTCAGTTTTGTTATAATTATGTCCAAAAAATCTTTTGCATAAATTTCAAATATTTGTCTCTGGCAATGCCAACGCTATGCTAATATGAAATCCACTTGGAACATTTTGTTGATTTAATAACTTACAGTACAGGCCAAAAGTTTAGAGACACCTTCTCATTCAATGTGTTTCTTTATTTTCATGACTATTTACATTGTAGATTTTCACTGAAGGCATCACAACTATGAATGAACACATATGGAATTATGTACTTAACAAGAAAGTGTGAAATAACTGAAAACATGTCTTATATTTTAGATTCTTCAAAGTAGCCACCCTTTGCTTTTTTTGATAACTCTGCATACCCTTGGTGTTCTCTCAATGAGCTTCATGAGGTAGTCACCTGAAATGGTTTTCACTTCATAGGTGTGCTTTTTCAGGGTTAATTAGTGGAATTTTTCCCTTATTAATAAAAAAGCATAGGGTGGTTACTTTAAATATTCTAAAATATAAGACATGTTTTCAGTTATTTCACACTTTTTTGTTAAGTACATAATTCCATATGTGTTCATTCATAGTTTTGATGCCTTCAGTGAGAATCTACAATGTAAATAGTCATGAAAATAAAAAGGAAACGCATTGAATGAGAAAGTGTGTCCAAACTTTTGGCCTGTACTGTACATTGGAAATTATTAAATCAACAAAATGTTCCAAGCGGATTTCATATTAGCATAGCGTTGGCATAGTCTGAGACACCTTAACCATAACTTACATTGGAAAGTATGGTTTAGGTGTTGTGTGGAGGAGTTTATGATGTTGGAGTGGTTGCTAGGATTTTACAACCTGATCTCACAGATTTCCGTGAAATAAACAAGGAAAAGGTTGTGGGTGGGCTTACGTTTCCATGACACACGGGACAACAACGGGACAGTTGGGTTTAAGGACAGAAGAACGGACATCGGGTTTAGGAAAAGAAGAATGGGACAGTTGGGTTTAGGGACAGAAGAACGGGACAGTTGGGTTTAGTAAAATTAGAACGGGACGGTTGGGTTTAGTAAACGTGACACGCGGGACATGATCTCCGGTCTCCTGGGTGAAAGTCCTGTGTTGTTTGACCCATCCACCCCCCCCAACCAACCTCCCTATGCAAATTTTTGGGCTTTCACATTACTCGCTACTGTAGTCGCTCTTAATGCTACGTCTCTTATGGTTTTGTTGTTTTGTCTCATTTTGGTAGTCTGTTTTTCTGTTTTGTATTTTGCTCCGTTTCCCGTTTTATTTTGACGGTCTGGTTTTCTGTCTTGTCGGGTCTTGTTTTACTTCCTGTCTTATGGTTTTGCCGCTCTTGTGATTGCCTGATGTTTTTCACCTGTTTCCCAGCACTTGTGTCACTTGCCTCTTGTTACCTTGTTACCCTCTGTATTTTCCCCTTGTCTTGTGTCAGATCATTGTGTATTATATACCTTTTTGTTTTGCGTGAGTTTTTAGTCCTCCCTATTATGCTTAGTGTTCCTAGTTGCTTTGTTTTTTCTATTTTGTCTCAGTCTTCTTGTTGGATTACTTTTTGCCTTACTTTTTTGTTTGTATTTTTCCGTTATATTAAATCTTCAAATGAATCACTGTTTTCGTCTCTGCATTTTGGGTCCGCCATTCTCCTGCAGCCTTAACAACGTCATCTTCTCATTGACTTTACGTAGGCATTGTTTTCCGTGGTGGCCACACAGAATTTTCACATATTCTGTGTCATCACCATGGAGGCTAATGCGCTGTTGACAGTTTGTGATCATTTCATGGAATTTTGTGAGACCAGGCTACTTCCTATTAGGGTGTGGGAAAGTAGCTGCTATGGTGTTTACTGTAGGCTTTTCAGATGGTTTGGTGACTAGAGTGTGTAGAGCTCTGGGTAGATGCTGAGGTGGTTGTTATATTTGATGATGTTGTTCAAGGTTATAATAGAAAACTATGTGTTTGTTCATTCGTTTTTAAGGCTGTCTAAGTGGTTGCTATGGTGCTGTTAGGGAGTTTCAGGTGGTTTTTAGGGTGTATTTAGGGTGCACTTACTAACTTTATGCTGTCTCCAATGAATCGGCTTAAAGTAAAATTGGTAGGCATATAGTATAACATGTTGAGAGGTACAAAAAAGCCTCGTTTACTGTCCACATTTAGTGCACAGTAAATTTTGCAGGCACTGTACTTTAACTCCTCCTAGATATTTAACCCGATCGATTTTAATATTTCTTTAGTTTTTTTTTATCTAAAGGCATGGTCGTGGCGTGGTGACTTTTTTTTCGTGTTGTAAGTCAAATGTACGTTGTCCAATCTGCCCGAAAATTGTCTCGCTTTATGAGGTCCACAATCACGTTTGGCCCCGACAACGTGCCTTTACCATACCCCAAGTTTCATTACCACATATTGTGTTGAGCCTTCTTAGTGTTTTAAAAACATGATTTTGATGCAATCATAGTAGTGCCCATGGCACTCCCATTCAAAAGGCCATTTAACCGAAAACAAAAATACGGTCAATCTTAAAGGGCCGTTTCCGTCCTAATTATGCTTTAAAACGAAATTTTGACTCTGGTACATTCAAAAAAAGACCCTAGATTGCATTTTGGCGAGAGTTACGCTTTAACAGGGATGGGTTAATTTAATCGATTCTCCAATTAAAATCGATCTTTGTTTGAGTGTTCTGTTATTGACTTATAACAGGGGGCATTTTAGGCCTTGATTATCCCTTGCTTTGTCTTCCTGTCAACAATGCAACTTTTTGTTTTTCTGGTTCAAGATTTAACGTTTTGGTCCCAATGGTTTTGTAACTTTTTTCGACATTATTTTGAAGCTTTTTTCCAATTTTTATGACTGTACTTTTCTGCACTTTTTTATGGGACATTTTTGTTGTTGTTTTTTTAAGTTTTTGAAACTTTTTCTGACATTTTTGTCACTTTTTTCAATGTTCTTTTATAAAAAATTAAAAATAAATCAAATGCTATGAAATTGAATGAAACACCCTTTGGGTGTTTCATCAATTAAAGTAGCTGATTATTTATTTAACTTGTGAAAAGCGTTGTATGGAACCCAAATTTCAGATATAGAAACTTCTTTAAAAAAGGGTCAAATTTGACCCAAGGACAACAGGAGGCTTATATAGGACAGCTGAAGACATGAAAGGGGAGAGAGAGAGAGTGAGAGAGAGAGAGGGGGAATGACATGCAGCAAAGGGCCGGATTTGATCCTGCGGCTGCTGCGACTTAATGTAAACATTAACACGGTGCATTTAAAAAAATATTTGAGTTGTTGTTGCTTCTTCCTTATACAGTTTACAGCAGAAGTTTTGTAAGAATCTCTTTATGATCCAATCTAGAATTACATGGTAAATAACATTTCACTAACTTAATTGATATTGAGTTGTAAAGTATAAAACCTTCCTGGTGGCCACATGATATAATGCACAACATAATTCAACCAAAATATTAGGATTTGATTAGATCTTGGGGATATTGCACAAAAGCAGAATTTATAAATCCAGGATAACTGATAAAGTGAGGCTTGACCTAGTCTAATAATGTATGTGTATCCTGGCTTGGTGCGTTTCACAAAGGCCAATCCAGGCTGAGGAGGAGCGACTAGGTCGAGCAAAGCTGAGGAGGGAGGAGGAACTAGGCCAAGTCAGACTGAGCCCATAGGGCTGTGGGAACATAGGGCCTGATTTTCAGTGAAAAGAATTCTTACAAATGTGGGAAGATGGGACTGTGGGTACATTGGGCTGTGGGAAGATAGGGCTGTGGGACCATTGGGCTGTGGGAACACCGTTTAGCTCAAGTTGAACTGGCTGAATTTGGCTTCTTTTAACTACCTCCAGACCTGGTGGGGTTTTTACTTCTGAAACTCCAGGCTTACTGGCCTGGCATTTCCTTCCTGATGAATCAGGAGTCCTTGATGGCAACCAGGACCAGAAAACTTGCTTTTAAAAAATCACATCAATCCTCCACACTGGGTTCTATGGTTTTATTTCCCATGGCAAGCATCAACCCCGCTCTAGCAAAGGCTCCAAGCATCTGCTTGCATCACCAAGATTTGGAACAAGATCTTCTCAGACTCCATGTCCCTGACACCATACAGCCATACTTCACACCCAGCTGACGAGGAGCTGTTGAGACATCTTGTCAAAGTGTTGGATGACTGCAACCCAGCTACAGTGACATCCAGTAAGTGTTACCATACCGTGGACCATGAAAAATGGCCACATAACATCCAAAAATGTATTGTAAAACAGTGTTTCTCAAACAAGACCACTTACTCAACGAAATAAAAAAACTGAAAAAATATCCCCAAAAGCAATAGGCCTCGTACTTCAACAGAATATAACAAATGACAGTCAAAATTAAATGACCATCCATCCATCCATCCTCATCCACTTATCCGGGGTCGGGTCGCGGGGGCAGCTGCTCCAGTAGGGGACCCCAAACTTCCCTTTTCCGAGTCACATTAACAAGCTGGAGACATAATCCCTCCACCTAGTCCTGGATCTTTCCCAAGGCCTCCTGCCAGCTAGATGTGCCTGGAACACCTCCCTAGGGAGGCACCCAGGGGGCATCCTTACCAGATGCCCAAACCACCTCAACTGGTGCCTTTCGACGCAAAGCAGCAGCGGCTCTACTCCGAGTTCCTCATGGATGACTAAGCGTCTCACCCTATCTCTAAGAGAGACCACCCTCTTGAGGAAACCCATTATGGCTGTTTGTACCCTGGATCTCGTTGTTTTGGTCATTCGGAAATTAAATGACAGTTTTTAAAAACAGCGGAGTCACTTATTGTCTCTCTTTGCGTCTTAATGATGAAGAATGGTGCTGCTTAGGCAGGCAAGCCATCGATCCGTTGACCGTTACGTAAACTTTATTCCTGCGTATCTCCTTCAAAAGTAACCTTTTTGTAGTAAAGTAAATTTTGGGGCATTGTCGCAAAACTGTTGGCTACATTGCTGAAGTCCAACAACAAAGAAAAACAGCCAATTCAAATAATATATATTTTATAATTTACATGAGTTTATTTATTGAAAACAACACAAGCTTGTCCCTGGAGTCGCTGACAGGCAGAGAGAAAAACGTTAAATTTTAAATTAAAAACACAATATTTTCCCAAAACTATTCACCGACCACCCAGGGTCAGACCACTCTTTGAGTAATAACATTGTATAAAAATAAGAGAATGCATAATATATTTAAATCTACTATGATATTATTGTTGTTTTTAACCACTGTTACCAAGTCACCAAATCAGGGATGTTGTCCACTCCACCCTCGGACCCAGCAAATGGAAAGACAGTAAAACTTGGCCATGATGGATTGAACCAGGTGGCCATTAGTGGTTTTTGGAAAATGCAAAGAACTCCTAAGGTTGTTGTTTTTGCAAATATTCCAGGCACACCTGCTTCAAAAATACGTGTCCTGACAGGACTCCAGTGTACGGCAGTCTGCGGAAAAGCGGGAAACGGACACAGCTACATCAAGTTGGAAAAAACTAAAAAAGGTTTGTCTCTTTTAATGTGCTCAAATATATATTAATGTAATGTCTGATTGTCAATGATGAGCCTATTTAGTATGAATAAATTATCCTTTTTCGATATAAAATCCACTTTGGACATGTTCACTTCACATGTAACGGATCAATACCAATTCTGATACCTTAACTCAGGATATATGCCTATACCGAGCACTGATCAAATACCAGAGCTTATTTGCAATAATTTTTATTTAAAATAACTTGAGGCCAGGGAGCTGCAGATTATTGGATCAGTGCATCCCTAGTTGTTACAGTTACATGTTTTTAAAAATCTTCATATTTTAACCAAATTTTGTCCAGTTTAGACCAAGATGTTCAGACAATCAAACAACCCACTTCCATGAAAAGAAGCTGGGTCTAAATTATTGAACAAGAACATTTTATTTTTAATTAAATTTATTGTATTACAGAGACAGTGCATATTAATAAACATTTCTGTCAATATGCCAGAGTTAGCCAGAAGGCTATTTTTCATCTGCAGTCTCAAGACAGATGGTAAAAAAGTCACCCTAAAAGAATGTAAAATTAAACATTTATATAACAATATAACATTTAAAATACATTTGGTAAAAGGTACTATTAAGCCAAAAATGTACAATAGGAGCACAACAGACCACAATCAGACAAACATTAGACAAAGACATGAACACATATACACACACACAATGACACAAAATGACTTAAGAAAAAAGAAGTAGACTGCAAAAGAGTTTTATCAATGTTTTCATCGTTGGTATGAAAATCCTATTAATAGTAGTAGTCTACAAGGGCTGAGAGTTTGGTCTCACAGAATTTCGTGAAATGATCCTTGTTGTCCCACATTTCATGGAAACGTAAGCCCACCCACAACCTTTTCCTTAACTTAAGGGGCCATGTTCATTTCACGGAATTGTGTGAGATCAGGTTGGGCTGAGAGTTTGATATTGAATATAAAGAATCCATGTGGTTTTTGTTTATAATGGTAAAACATTTGGTTGATATTATTTCATTGTGAATTTGTGACTACATAATGGGCCGTTGACCATAGATATAGAACATTAGATGTGACATGACGTCATAACTTATGGAATAACTATCCGCCATCTTACTAGGGTACTGTTTACAATTGTCCCATATGGCATATGACGCCAAGTGGCTCCATCCTGGAATGGCAAGTCAGAATTACATGTCATATCTATTGTTCTATATTTATGCCGTTGACTCTCTTCTCGTTCTCTTCCACAGGCCATGTCCGTAAACTCTTCTTCCTCCCTCAATATTACCCTTGTACCCTGCTCCCTTCCCCTACTCCATCCCTTCTTTCTACAAAATTTGCCAGAAATCCGTGGCCAGCGTTGTCGTGTTTTCCATCTACACCTTCACCAACCTCTTCCTCCTCCCTATCTCTACATTCTCGTCCTCTACATTGGTTTCCAACAATGGATGCATCAGAATTATGTGCCTGCAGGGCAGAAAACAAGCCACTCTGACTTCTTCACCTACCACATGATTATTATGGAGATTTTGGGTGTTTCTGGATCATTATTCTACTGTGTGGGCCTTTACGCCAATAGTGAAATAGAGATATTGTTGGGGAATCTTGTTTCCAGTGTTATTTTCCCTGGACAGATTTTGTTTCACAGTTTAACCTGTGTGGAGCGCTACCTGGCTGTTGTTCACCCTGTCACCTACATGCGCCTGCGAGACAAAGAAGGAACTTGGTTTAGAAACGTCAGCATTTTGTGTACTTGGCTGCTGTGCTTTGGATGGGTGGGGATAACACACTTGTACATGCCTGCTTTTCCTACCATCCCATTACTCTGCATGGAGTGCTTCTCACTGATTGTTATATCTTTCTGCAGCCTTTCTGTTCTCTGTGTTTTAATTCGTCCAGGGCCGGGGGAAGTGGGCGGGGACAGGGAGCCGGTTGATCAATCAAAGCAGAGAGCTTTCCACATCATCAGGGCCATAATGGGAGCTCTGTTGCTGAGGTTGGCCGGACTTTTGGTTTGTTGTGGCTTCATGTACTGGTCCCAGTTGACTACTAATATAGAATTATGTGCATTGGTAGATGCTGGGCCCTTTTTGGGTGTGCCCAGCAGTCTGGTTCTGCCTTTGCTGTTTCTACACAAGACAGGAAAACTGGCATGTTGTAGGTGCAACACTGAGTCAGGATAAGAGTAAAGTAAATAGAGAGCCAAGTGTCAATTAATAACTGCCATTACAAGTCAACATGGTGTGTTATTCAGTGTTGCAGTCAAGACCACCTAAACCAAGACCAATTTATCACCAAGATCAGAGGGTATCAAGACTTTGAGGGGTTGAGGCCAAGACAAACACCAGACCAGTGCGAGTCCCAAACTGCATCACACAATAAATGCGGAAAATGCTAACCATAGGCACTCCTCAAAGTGATCTGAAAGAAAAGATCCTTATTCTCAAAAAAACTAAATCCACTGTTTTTTTTCTACATTCACAAGTGTATCATGAGAAATGCCTTCATGAAATAATCAAAAAGGATTGCAAGTCCTAGTTACCTAGCATGCGTTTGTTCATGGTGGGAGGAAACCGCAGCACCCGCAGGTAACCCACGCAAACATGGGGAGAACATTCAAACTCCACACAGACAGGCCCTGCCCGGACCAGGGATCGAACGCTCCCCAGACCAGTGATCGAACTCTGCAGTGCCAACATGCTGGAGGCAGAAGTGCTAACCACTGAGCCACCTAAAACAATACCGTAGTTTTGTATATGTCCCTGGAATACCGTAGTTTTGTATATGTCCCAGTGTCTAACTGCGTGTCAATCACTGCTCATGCACACGCATTCATTCTCCCTTGTGGGGGGAGGGGCTTAGAAGATCGTTTTGGGCTTTAGCGGAAAGGGGGTGAGGGACTGGCTAAGTCATGGATCTTCGCAATCCTACCTACAGCACCTTTAATATTTGATATACCAATTTAAATTGGTAAATACATTCATATTCTTTATAACTTGTGTTGGTTCATCGAACTGTCCCCAGTACTATATTGATATTTGGCATGCTTTATATTATATTTGGTTTGCTGTGTTTTTATATTTTGTTATATATTAATATTTGAGATGCTATATACCTATATTTATATTTGGGTTGTCATATTTAGAAATAGAAAGCCAGAACTTTTTCTGAAATAATGAATATCTTCGAATTCCCTAGAAAATCCTTCTAAAGGTCTTTTCAATTTTCATAGTAATACATTATCATTACAGAATATTTTTGTAATGTATTTTTACTTCTATTTGTTTATTCTTTGTTTATTTCCTATCGTCTAAGACTCTGTCCTGACAAAGGCCTATTATTGACTTATTTGTAAAAGTGTGCTGATCTTTATTTAATAATGTTTTGTCTGAACATCAACCAAGTAAACTGCTTTCACCCACATCTGCTGTGTCAAGTGGCTGCACATGTTCTTAGAAAACAATAAGCTGTAACAACTTTATTGATCCATTGGATCGTGTTTAAGTCCATCAACAGATCAGTGAATCTTTGAGGTTGTGCACAATGATATATGGTGGGAAATAAAAATGTAACATCTGTGACTCCCTCAGTGAACTGGAGTCATGGGCAACTCACACACTAAATCAAAGATGATTTATTCTGTCATTTGCATAGTCACTGGCTGCGACTACCTTCGTGCCTTCTGGAAACACATTACTTCTGTTTTGCATTTGTTGCTGTTTCTGACTGTACACACACAACACACTAGCAACCACCCTGAACACCCAAAAAATCACCAATAATGCTGTGTTTCCACTATGGTACACTCTGTTTCAACTCGACTCCAGTTTTTGGTACCAGTTTTTGTTTTCCACTGCGGATAGCGGCTTGAAAACTGTCGTGACATCATCTACACACAACACTCGCTGAAACCTTTCATCGGCAACCAAGCAGAGGAACGTCTGCACCCGGTCCATTGAACTGCGTAGTGTACGGCATAGTTTTGTGGGCTGCAATTTAAAAAACTAAAATAATCTGGGTCGAGTGAAAAAAGAGTCGCGATTGCTATTGACAATAGTTTGGGTAGTTAAAAATGGTGAGTTTGTGCACAATGTTCCGTGTTGCTCAGGTGACAATTTTCTCTGACCAATCAGTGGTCTGCGGTGAGCATCAAGACATTTTTTTTTTCACAAAGACTAGTTCCAAGAAGCTCTCCAGTTCATTGGCCTTTCAATAGTCTGCACTTTTTTAATTTCACCCTTTAGTATCAACTTAGCTCGCTTGAAACATAGACAGAGGAGGTACTAAAAAAAGTACCAGGTATATATACCTGGTATCATAACCCTACTTGATGGAAACTCAACTTAACTACAACCCCATAGGAACCACCTAGTAACACCCTTAGTGACACTACAGCAACTGCCTTAAATATCCTAGTAACAAAAACCTACTGACAATCCCCTAGAGACCACGAAGTAACAACATGCTATGCCTGTGGAACCACCTAGTTACACCCTAGCAACCCATAATGCCCCTACAACCACTGTGGAACAACTACTCAAGCAAACAAAACAAACATCAACAAACATCTACTCTAAAAGATCTGTGATGGAAATTTCTTTGCAGCAGCAGAGTTTAGTAAATATCAATGATAAAATGAAAAACCAATAAAGACTGTTAGAGAATTAAACCAAAAGCTGGTCTTTGAGCATTTATTATATTTTGCAAAATATGAGAATACAGATTCACAGGTACACGAAGTACAACTGAATGAGCATTACTAACCTAAAATCTAAACATGACATCATCACATAGTCAAAACCTCTCTTAAGCCACTCCTCTCACTTTATCTTATGGCCTGGCCAAAGTTGAAAAGAGGACATCATTAAAAGTCAAACTCCCCTTACCTTCCCCTCTGCTCCTGTTCTTTTCATTAGCCTAAACAACCGTTTATCTCAGGAGGCAGAAGGAAACATGGTTTTGTGGCCTTCTCTACTTTGTCTGCTAAAAAGTTAAACAAATGAGAGGCTAGTGTCTCTCCAAAATAAAGCTTCTATGCTAAGAGTTCATGGCTGCAGCTGTCCCTCTCTAGTATTTAAGAGTCTAAAAGGAAGGAACAGCATTGAATGGAGGTTTTAAACAATCTTTAAGCAAATGGTTAAAATCATTCAACAATAATAGTTAAAATAAAATTTGCCACCACAGAACATTTACATCAAAGAGTTGCCAAATTCGTACAATTTCTTTTACCAAAATGGGACCATAGCACATAGCAAGTATCAATCGTCAAAGGTTAATTATTGTTTTGTAAACCATCTATAAGCATAATTTGGTTGCTGTTATAAAGTTGCACCTATACTGGTATGTGTACTTGCTAGCATGTTTACGCACTGGTTATATGAAAAGCTTATTACGCTGGGCAAGATAAAGACACAGATGAAACAATTGCTGCTGGCCGCCAGTTCTCCATTGTAGATCGCCAGAAACATTTGTTGACAATGATAAATGGAGAGCCATCCAGCAAATGCCAACGTTTTGGGTAAGATTGGTGGGGGTTGCTATTTATGAAGTAAACCATACAGGGCGATACACTGAGCAACTGACGTTTTAACCATGTATCCATGTATCCATGTATAGCTAATTTAAAAAGCTTACTTTATTGTATTTTGTGAAAAGTTAACTTCATTCAATATTTATGTTTTTGTTTTGCGGGGTGCAAATGTACCACCAGCTCCTTCTTGAGACAATTTTGCAGCGCCACTGTCGCTCCGTCCAGAGCTTAGCATCGCCCAAGACGATTGTGATTGGTTTAAAGAAATGCAAAGCATTTTTTTCTCCTCTCCTAGAATTTATGTGTGATGTAGCAAGACCTTACTTGAAAATAAGGTATAATACTCGAAATTTGTCATGATTGATAAGAGTCCAGGCCTGAGGACATCTACATTTGAGAAGCTGGAACCAAAGAATGTTTGCCATTTTTTCTTTAAATCATAATTCAATTACCAAAGTAGATGCAGATTAATTTGCAAGTGCTCAGAACAAGCAGATGTGAATAAAAACTAGTCTGTTCGTCATCTGTTTTCTAGGCAATCTAAAGACCCTAAAGGTGAAATGTCATTGAAAGCTTGAGTCTTGATGAAGATGTGGCATTGTGGCCATTTTGAGCATTTTGTCAAGAACCAGGCAGTTGTGTTTTGTAACTCAAATTTACATTGTCTTATCCGCCTGAAAATGTTCATGCTTGAGCAACTACATAACAATATTAACTCATAGTCATAGTATGTCATCGGAATCCTGTCAAATATCTATCTATGTATCTATTTATATGTTAAGGCACATTAATGGATTTTTCCATCTGTTTATTGGGAAATGAATGTATCTGTGTGATAATCAAGAACATTGCAGCGAATTGATATTACTGCATTTGAATGAAGTAATAAAGGGGAGACTAAATACTTTAATTGTTTTGTGTTTATTTGGCTGCCCTTTGATTAAACACATAATAAGAATCCACCCTGTGTTTGAATCCAAGTGTTTGCGCTCTGAGCTCGTTGCAGAGTTTTAATAGGGAAAAATACATTTGCCTATTGCAATTTACCTGAACAAAAAGCATCAGTTTTGCAACATGCAAAGAACCCGACAGTTTCTCTGTTACACACAAACACCTAGGAGAAGACACACACACAAACATACATATACTCACCCATAACACGGATGTTTTAATGTATATTCGGTTCAGAAAGCAGTGAACAGTGAACAAGTTCGGAGACACAGGAGACGTACGATCACAAACTGCTGAGGTGGGTGTGGTATTTATTTTCTTAAAGTAAAATCCACTAAAATCAAAAAAGACAGACATCAGTTCACTGCCTGGATACAGATTCTTATTTTACTAAAAATTCACATGTACTATGTGGCTATGATAGTTTTATGTAGTATGTATAACAATAGGCTGTATAAATGATGTACATTGTTCAAATATTAGTGCAAATGAACATGAAATAACAAGTCTGGTAGTGGACCTCAAAGATTTACCAGTTGAAATAAAAACGGTATAAAAGAAATATAAGTTAAATAATTAATATTATTGTTATTGTTATTATTCTGTGTACACGGATGGGCAATCAACGGGTTAGTCATTCATTTATTATCAATGTTTACTTGGTAACACATAATAATAATATTCATAATGTAATCATTTATGTTATTGTATTATTGGTTTTGTGTAATATAAAATGACTAGGTTATAGATTTAGATTCAGGGGAGAGAGAGGGCGGAAGACATGCAGGAATGTTGAACCCTGGACCACATTTGGATGGCTTTTATCAAGTTGCAATTAATGCTTATAATTTAATGATTAATAAGTAGTTTTTACAGCATTAAGTAGCATTATGTTTGTCCCATTTAATCTTTTTTGGTGATTAGATGATAATTTGTGTACTGATAATATCTATATAAATACTATTTATAAATGCTTTACAACGTATTTATTAACCATTAAGAAGGTACTATAATCCCCGGTTGCAGCTTTATAATCGCTATCCAAATATTGTTAATTGATGGTTTACAAACAATTTCTTAAAGGTTACCAAATCATTTTAATGATTAACAAATACTTAAAATAATATATAAAATGTTATGATGCGTGCAACAATAAACTTGAAATAAATTATAGCATTACTAATAAGTAGTACAAAATTATTATTTAACTGTTTGTATAAACTCAAGTTTAAGCCTTTGCGCAAGTCGGTCCTGACGACCGACAGAGGCAGCAAAAGTCTAACCCAAAGCGCAATGGCGGCACGGAAACGTTGAGATATAAACTTTTCATATTTGTAGCGCCCTCTAATAACCAAATTTGCCAAATTTGGCACAAAGCCTCAGAGTGGTATGGCAAACAAGGATCTAAAGTGTCACGTTGATAGCATTTATTTTGGATGATATATGCAAAAGTCCATGTTTTGGTCTCTAGAACAAAAATTTGTTCATTTGTAATTTGCACATCTCCAAGCGATGAAAAATAATTTTGATACATTTTTGTCAGGTGCATCTAAAAGATCCTACATGCAAAGTCTCAGGCAGATCAGGCAAAACCCCAGAAGGGGTTTTTCGCAAGAAAGCTTTTTAGGCAGAAATTGGTGTGTCCTATATCAGGAGATTTATAAGGTTTTTGTACGGTATGGGAGTTGTAAGCACTTTGTAACATAATGAAGTGCTATATATATATATATATATATGTTTCCCAGCAACGCTGGTACTTGGAGCCGCGTTGCGTTGCATATGCGGCTCACGGCCCCCTCGGGTTTGGACCCTGAATTAATTACCAATTTACAATTTAATAATGATGGTTATTATAAAGTGCCACCGAAAACGGTGTTGTTGCCCAACAGCTCATGATCTCCAGTGTAGCTGCCAAAGGAGGTGTTGTGTAACTGGTTTTGTTTGACTGTAACTTTTCAGAGTTTGTTTTACAGCACAGTTCCTTTTCTTTTTCTCCTAATCAGGCCTCCATCTACATACAGTCAATATGTCAGTCAACTCCTCTTCCACCTCCAACTCCTCCCTGGATTCAGTACTCGTTGATTGCTACGACTTCACATTTGGTATTTTTATCAACACTGCCTTTAACGCCACCAGAGCCTTCCTACTCCTGCCTCTCTCCATCCTCGTCCTGTGTCTGGGTCACCAACAATGGCGGCAGCAGCGTTCCTTCGCTACGGCAAGCCACTCCGACATCTTCACCTACAACATGGCTGCCTTGGAACTGACCTGGTGCTTGGGGACTGTCGGCTTCTACTGTGGCAGGTTCGCTGGTCTCACAGGGATGATGAAAGCGGGGCCCTGGCTTCGAACCTTCGTTTACACTGGGGAGGCCTTCTTTCACATCCTGACCTGTGTGGAGCGATACCTGGCTGTTGTTCACCCCGTCACCTACATGGGGTTAAGAAAGGGGCAAGGAGTCAGGATCAGAAACATCCGCATTGGGTGTGTTTGGCTGCTGTGCTTTGGATTGAGCAGTGCAATAACACTGCTCAATCGTACTTTATCCATCACCTCATCTTTAATCCTTGTGGCCTTCACTTCAGTTGTTGTATCTTTCTGCAGCCTTTGTGTTCTCTGTGTTCTGATTCGTCCAGGGCCAGGGGATGGGGGACAGGACAGGAAGCGAGTTGACCAGTCAAAAAAGAGGGCTTTCCACACTGTCATGGCCATAACAGTCGTGCTGTGGTTGTGGGTTGGAGTGTTCCTAGTTTGCTATGTTGTGCATGCCTTGCCACTGCTGAGCACCAGTGCTGACTGTTTGATGATGTCGTGTACAGCCTGGTTTAATCTGCCCTGCAGTCTGGTGTTGCCTCTTCTGTATCTACACAGGGCAGGGAAACTATCATGTTGCTGTCATAAAAGCCGGTAAAGATAAGCATTGTATTACAGTTATTGGCAGCACTCGCAGTAAGGTCTGTCAATGAGAGACTCCACAAGTAAGGTCTTGCTACGTCACACATAAATTTTAGGAAAGGAGAAAAAAATGCTTTGCATTTATTTAAACCAACCACATTCATCTTGGGCGGCGCTAAGCTCTAGACGCAGCGACAGTGGCGCTGCAAAATGGTCTCAGGAAGAAGCTGGTGATACATTTGCATCCCGCAAAACAAAATGCCACATAAAATATAAGTGAAAAAGTTAACTGTTCACAAAATACAGTAAAGTAAGCCTTTTAAATTAGCTGGATACATGGTTAAACATCAGTTGCTCTTACCAGTGTATTGCCCTGTGTAACTTACTTCATCCATAGCAATCCCCACCAATCTGTCCAGAAACGTTGGCATTTGCCAGATGGCTCTCCATCTATCATTGCCAACGAATGTTTATGGCGATCCCTATATGATGGAGAACTGGCCAGCAGCAATTGTTTCATCTGTGTCTTTATCTTGCCCGGCGTAATACGCATGTAATAAGAGTGTTTGCGGTGGTTGTTATGAGGTGTTACACAATATGTGGTTGCTAAGATGTTAATGTGTGTGCTGGTTGGTTTTACATTCCACATTATTGAGATGTGTTAATTTGAGATTTTTAATGCAAACAATAGCAGAATTATAAAACCAATAGACTTGAACTGAACTTAATAGGCTTTATTAATCATTGACCTAACAACGCATTCTCATGAACGAGTTTGTATGATATTGTAGGTAAATGTATGCAAACCAATTTATATAATATCCTACAACAGGGGTTTTCAATAGGTGAGGCGTGCCTCCCCTGGGGGGCACCAAAGAGCCACAGGGGAGGCGTGACAAGCAAAGAAAAAATAACTCTGTATGCAGCTCTATTGATATCGGTAATTGTGCGTGCATGTATTAGCTTTAAAATGCATTGTATCCTTGTCCTTTCCTTGGGGCGGCTGTCGCTCAGTGGTAGAGCGGTCGCCTGCCAATTGGAAGGTTGGTGGATCGATCCCTGGCCCTGCAGTCCCATGCCAAAGTGTCCTTGGGCAAGACACTGAACCCCGAGTTGCCCCCGATGCTGTGCCATCGGAGTGTAAATGTGTGTGAGTGTTTATCTGATGAGCAGGTGGCACCTTGTATGGCAGCCTCGGCCACAGCGTGTGAATGTGTGTGAATGGTGAATGGTTCTTGTACTATGTTAAAGCGCTTTGAGTAGTCGTTAAGACTAGAAAAGCGCTATATAAAATCAAAAAACAGTCCATTTGTCCCAAGTCAACAGAAGTCAGCATTAAGGGAGGAGACAGGACCCAGCATAAAACGTAGGAAATACGATCCTGAGTTAAAGTTTGATTTCACCTGGTCGGGGTCCAAGGCTGCACCTCTACCGCAGTGTGACAGAGACTGGGTTTCTGGTTGTATGTGGAGAGCGAGTTCCCCCAGATCTCCACTAAGGCTATGAAAGTCCTAATCCCCTTCCACCTCCACCTACTTGTGTGAGTGTGGGTTTTCCGCACTGACCCTGATTTAAAAAAAAAATGCAGATCAAGGCTGCAGGTGGAGGACGACTTGCATTTATTTCTCTCTGCAGTGCAGCCCTGCATCCCCGAATGTATTTTAAAAAGTTGACTGACAAATATAAAACCGGACATCGTTGAGTGTCCACTCTCTCGCTGTAAAAAGCTGTGCAGCTTCAGGTTTATAAAGGACGCGGTCTGCTGTGGACATGTGTCGCGTTTGAGCGCCGTGTATTTCTGTCGTAGTTTCGGTTTTCCACCTCAGATGTAGAGCAGCGTTCAGCCACTTCCCTAAACTTTGTCTCGTTCAGAGACCAGAGACCCAAACGGGGCTCTGTGTCTGTCAGGAGGTCTGAGATCTACCGTATCAGTAGAGCAATCACGTAATGCACAGCAGGCTATGGCGCAGGTAGATTATTTTCTGAAATATAGTGACTTTACTTTTGTAATACCCTATTATAACTTTATTTTTCACAAAATATCAGGACTGCTCCAAATCTTAGATAACAAAGATGGGATGAGTTATATTTTGAATGTGCACAGTTTTGGACATGAGCAGAAATCTTGCTCAAACATCTGAAATATTACAGTCCAGGGGTTTATTAATAAATAAATAAATTACAATGAATAATGTATAATTGAGGTTACTTCACCAAAAAAAGATGCAAAAGAGAAGGTAAGAGTAAATTATGTCCAAGCTACATGTGTCTGACTCAGAAATAATTAGAAAAGCAGATTTACAGGAGAATAAATATTAAAAAAAAATATTTACATTTTATCACTTGTTATTGAAACTCATAATTGCCTGGATAACACGAAAGATGGCATTAACTGTAGAGGCGTGTGTGGGTTAGGGCAGGCGGATGGGATTTTGTGGAAGGGGGGGGGCTCGGCTGTCCTGACAGAAAAGCCAGTCGAAATGATCAGTCTCCCCGTGTTGGTCCAAAAAGTGCCACAGAACACACCAAAAAGACGAGACAAGACGAGACGTAAAACATCTCTATAGCAGCAGGTGGTGCTACTCTGTATTGTTGCCCAAGAAATGAAAACCGGCAGCTGATTGGTCGAACGCGTCACATGGGTTTGTTTTCTCCGGAAATTCAAAGCCAGACTGTCATGGCAGCCGTTCAGAATACGATCTCATATTGTACTAAAATAGTTCACTGAAACATGTTTCTGAAAACATTTTAAGAGAGAAATAGGCCATGCAGTTGCTGAATCTGTCTTCATTTCAGCTCAACAAAGGTCAGTTTAAAAGATTTTCTTCAGATTTTGAGAGTCTCTAGTCACGCTCATTCAGCTCCCCATTTCCGGGTAGTCCCGACTGCCCTGCCGCCAACTGAACATGTCAGGTCAGCCAAAATGAACGCCGACAGCCCCCCAGACTGACGACGGCATGGGACACACCGAACAGACTCGAGTCACTGACCTCGCCAGACTGTCCCACGGCCGATTGACCTTATTATAATTAAAATTATATTCTCTCCATGACAACACTTTTAGATCATATGACCTGTTACATTTTTGGAAACATACAGTATAATCATGCTCAACTGTACAAACTACTTGCTGTGTTGATAATCGGAAACTTTGCTACTCTCTTTGAGAATAATAATTATAACCAATAAAAACATTTTTTCTTTGTTTGCTTATTGGAGTTTAATTTGCTCATCAACAGACTCAAATTAACACGATCAGGTAAGTGAAGACATCTCGGACATTATCAGTCCCCATGATAATCTAAAAAAAAGTAGAAACAAATAGCCCATGCTTTAAATTACTCTCTTACACTAATCATAATTCCATGTAAAGGTATGGTCAGAAACAGCAACAAAATGCAAAACAGAAGTAATGTGTTTCAAGAAAGCACGAAGGTAGTCGCAGCCAGTGACTATGCAAAATCATCTTTGATTTTGTGTGTGAGCTGCCCTTGACTCCAGTTCACTGAGGGAGTCACAGATGTTACATTGTTATTTCCCACCGTTTATCATTGTGCACAACCTCAAAGATTCACTAATCTGTTGATGGACTCACACAGCAGATGTGTGTGTGGGTAAAGGCAGTTTACTTGGTTGATGTACATAAGAAACATTAAATAAAGATCAGCACGATTTTACAAATAAGACAATGATAGGCCTTTGTCAGGACAGAGTCTTAGTCAATAGGGAACAAACAAAGAATGAACAAATAGAAGTAAAAATACATTGCAAAAAAAAAATCTGTCATGATAATATTTATTACTATGAAAATTGAAAAGACCTTTTGAAGGATTTTCTAGGGAATTAGAAGATATTTATTATTTCAGAAACAGTTCTGGCTTTCTACTTCTAAATACGACAACCCAAATATAAATATAGGTATATAGCATCTCTGATATTAATATATAACAACCAAAACACAGCAAACCAAATATAATATAAAGCATGCCAAATATCAATATAGTACTGGGGACAGTTTGATGAACCAACACAAGTTATAAAGAATATGAATGTATATACCAATTTAAATTGTTATATCAAATATTAAAGGTGCTGTAGGTAGGATTGCAACGATCCAGGACATTTTGAACATCGACAATTTCTCAGTCCCTCCCCCCTTTCTGCTAAAGCCCAAAACGGTCTCCTACGCCCCTCCCCCCACAAGGGAGAATGAATGCGTGTGCATGAGCAGTGACTGACATGTAGTTAGACACAATGCTTGGATTGTGGTTGCACTTGGATTGTGGTCGCAGCTGCTGCCTTGGTCCTGCTCGACATCCACTGCTACTATTATTATTATTATTAATTATTGTTCTATTATCTATCATAATTCAAATGTATTTGCACTATACATACAATTTTATTTGTGAAATGCTACTTAACTTGCTGGAAAATTAAGGTCTTTTTTTCTGCAAATTTCATGGCTGTCTGCTGGACGAGTGACACCTGCCTCTATAACGGGGAGGACTTGCAAGTTAAATCAGCCGCCCTACCCACAGAGTATGGCACACAGCTAACAACTTCTCAAGTGGTTGCATTGGAGATGGGCTCGGGCTCCGTGCACAATTGGGGAGTTGTAGCGGTAGCATGGACGAGCAAGGGGTTCCAGGGACATATGCAAAACTACGGTATTGTTTTGGGTGGATGGTAAAACATGGAAAAGGAGTGTAGAATAAAGATGTTTAGGTTGATTTCATCCCCTGAATCTTTGTATTTGTTTGCTCATAGAAAACAAAGGGACATTCCTACACATAAAATTCACCTCTGCAATCCTTTTTGATTATTTTATGAAGGCATTTCTCATGATAAACTTGTGAATGAAGAAAAACAATTTTTTTGGGAATAAGGATATTTTCTTTCAGATCACTTTGAGGAGTGCCTATGGTAAGCATTTTCCAAATTTATTGTGTGATGCAGTGTGGGACTCTGGTCTGGTCTTGTTCTTGGCATCAACCCCTCAAAGTCTTGATACATTGGTCTTGGTTTAGGTGGTCTTGACTGCAACAACGAATAACACACCATGTTAACTTAACATTATTATAATAATTATTAATATTATTAAAAAAACAATCCCATACAACCACAACCCAATTTAATGTGATACAACAAACTGTTTATGTGTCTTATATATTCTAATATACTCTTAATTCTCCAAACCAATGCTTATCTTTACCCACTTTTATGACAGCAACATGATAGTTTCCCTGCCCTGTGTAGATACAGTAGAGGCAACACCAGACTGCAGGGCAGATTAAACCAGGCTACACACGACATCATCACACAGCCAGTAGTGGGGCTCAGCAGCAACGAGGACTGCAGAGCGTAGAAAACAAGAACACCACCAAACCACAACCACAGCACTCCTGTTATGGCTATGACAGTGTGGAAAGCCCTCTTTTTTGACTGGTCAACTCGCTTCCTATCCTGTCCCTCTTCCCCTGGCCCTGGACGAATCAGAACACAGAGAACACAAAGGCTGCAGAAAGATACGACAACTGAAGTTAAGATCACAAAGAAGAAAAATGTGGCTCTGGATAAAGTATTATTGAGCAAAGTTATTGCACAGCTCGATCCAAAGCACAGCAGCCAAACACACCCAATGCTGATGTTTCTGATCCTGACCCCCTGCCCCTTTCTTAACCCCATGTAGGTGACGGGGTGAACAACAGCCAGGTATCGCTCCACACAGGTCAGGACGTGAAAGAAGGCCTCTCCAGACCAAGTGAAGATTTGAAGCCAGGGCCCCACTATCATCATATCTGGGAGGCCAGTGAAGGAGAGGAAAAACCCCAAGCACCAGGTCAGTTCCAAGGCAGCCACGTTGTAGGTGAAGATGTCAGCGTGGCTTGCCGTAGCGAAGGAACGCTGTTGCCGCCATCGTTGGTGACCCAGACACAGGACGAGGATGGAGAGAGGGAGGAGGAGGAAGGTTCTTGTGGCGTTGAAGGCAGGGCTGACAAAAATATTAACTTTGGTCGCATAGCAATTGAAGAGTAATGAATCAAGGGAGGAGTTGGAGGGGGAAGAGGAGTTGACCGACATATTGACTGTATATAGATGGAGGCCTGAGGAGGAAACAAATAGGAACTGTGCTGTAAAACTAACTTTGCAAAGTTACCATCAAACAAAACCAATGATACAACACATCCTTTGGCAGCTACGTACGAGATCATGAGTTGTTGGGCAAAAACACCCACAGCTGATCACATTTTTTCATTTGTTGTTAGACCCCTTTGAGTTAAGTTAATACAAATCATCCTGAGGAAAACAAGAACGTCTGTACTAAATTTGGCGACAATCCATCCAATAGTTG
Organism: Perca schrenkii; assembly: GCA_025617405.1. Classification (NCBI taxonomy): domain Eukaryota; kingdom Metazoa; phylum Chordata; class Actinopteri; order Perciformes; family Percidae; genus Perca; species Perca schrenkii. The sequence goes on from CM046805.1 coordinate 24,006,072, forward strand.
TTACTTTTTGTGTCACTGCAACAGAAGTCATAGGATGACCAAACTCTGTAGGATTCGTCCTCTGGAGACCGTGACTGTTAGTACACAATTTCATGGCAATAAATCTAATAGCTGTTGAGATATTTCAGTCTGGACCAAAGTGGTAGACCAACCGACTGACACTGTGCTCCAAAGAGCAATTTTAGCTATTGTTTGTTATCGTCATGTAAGGTGTTCACAAAACTCAGTCCAAGCTGTTTTAGGTCAGTCTTTTTCTCCTGTTGACATTCCAACAAAGTCAAACGTGTTATTAGTAAAATCTTATAGTCTGTGACTAAAAACTCATTGACATTATGACAGATTGTCTTAAGATGTGAGATCGAGTCAGACTTTCATCTTTTCAGAGTATTGAATGGTAGTCATTAGTACACAATTCCATCCAATAGTTATTAAATATTTCAGTCTGGAACAAAGGGTTAGACTATCCTACTAACATTGCTCTCCCAAGAGCCATTTCAGCTTAAAAACATTACTAACTAAAAAGCATTAAGTTATCAAGAACACCCACCTTGTTAGCAATGTTTGTTTGTGATCGTACTCCTGCGTCTCCAAACCCACTGACTCCTGTTTGCTGGTTCTAGGTCCAAATATTATAATACTTTTGCGTGTCTGGGTGTGGATTATTGCATATATCCAGGTATTAGAGGGACATTGGAAGCAGCAGTTGTTTTGCATGTTTTAAAACAAATATATTATGACTCTCGACTGTAATTCAAAGTAGGAATATTTTCCTATCACACGTATGTTTTCCATTGACGCTTCAACAGGGTCGAGACAGGACATGGGGCTTTTTTATAGATATTTCCATACATCTGTCTCTAACCATGCCTCATGTCCATTAAAGCTGCACTTTGGAATATTGTCAAATAAACAATGTATCAATTAAATGTGTTTAATGTGACAGGTGTCATCCAGAGAACAATCATCCCCAGTCAGCAGTTCCCCTCAACTTGTCAGAGCATTTCAGCATCTTTCAGCTCATAGTTTTCATTTTATGGCACACAAATAAATAAATGTGTTATGTTTGTACAAAGCTCTGATTTAATGAAATCACATTATACAAGTTGCGTGGACATGCTGACTGGCAGGGTTTCGGGATGTTAAACCATAAGGTTACACATCTTACTTTAGTTCATATAACTTCACATCAGTTGACAGAAGAGCAGTTAAAAGTTAAATATCAGCTGAAATGAAAAAGTATTTTTTTAGGAGCCATACAAAGTCATATGTAGTAGAGTATCATCTGCATAAGGTGGAACCCTGATCGGTCAAATTGGGCAATAACTTAAAGGCCCAGTGTGTAACTTGTGTAGCTGTGTTATGTGTTGCCTTGTATTTCGTTCTATTTCTGTTGTCTTGTTTGTAGATTTCTGTATTTATCCTGTTTTTTATATTTCTGTTATGTATATTTCTGTTTATTTATCTCCCGGTTCATTGTGTAGGTTTCTGTTTACCCTGTTTTGACTGTGTTCTGTGTATTGTGTATTTCTGTTTTCTGTTTTATTGTGATAGTCCGTTTTCTGTCTTGTCATGTCTAGTTGTGCTTCCTGTGTTTTCCCGCCTGTGTGATTGTCTAATGTGCTCCACCTGTTCCCCAGCCCTGATGTCAACTGTCCTGTGTTTTCTCGTTACCCAGTTTATTTAGCCTCTGTGTTTCCCTTTGTGTCTTGTCAGATTGTTTTGTGTTTCGTCCTGTCTCTCTGCTCTTGCTATCGTCTTGTTTTGCCTGCATGTGTTGTTCAGGACATCAGACGGAGATATCCAGCTCCTAATGGACAATACTGTGGCTATAAAGAAACTATTGAAGCTCTGGATGAGCTATGAGTGTGAAATTGATCATAGTATGTTTAATTAAAAGTTTAAAACCTTAGTGTTGCTCAATTATAGTATTCATTTGCCTAGCGAAATAGCTACTAAGCTACTCTTATGACATGGTCATGCCTTGCATTTTCTTTTTGAAGTTCAAGTCTAAATTGTGTAATATACATAACATTTGGCTTTCCTTTAAACCCAAATTAATTCCAACAAGGCAAATAATCCAGGTAGAGCATGTACAATAAGTAATGACAGCTAAATCACAGTGACAATAACCATTCAGCCTCTTCCACAAAGTGTAGAAAGGTATAACTTTGGTGTACAAAAGAGTACAGGTGAAGATGAAGACATGTATTTTTTTATTATTCACAAAGGAATAAGATTGTGTCACAATAAACAAGGAGATACGTCTAATATAAACATAATATGTGCACAATATAAAAACAAAGCAAGCAAAATCTCTCTCTCTATAGCCATCTATCTATCTATCTATCTATCTATCTATCTATCTATCTATCTATCTATCTATCTATCTATCTATCTATCTATCTATATATACATACATACAGGTGGCAGAATCTGATTAGACTGCTATAGGGCTCAAGGAAGAGGTGCTGTTAGAAGGTGCCATCGGAAAGTGTCGGTCTTAGAAGCGGCTTTTGAAGAATGTAGTGGCAGCTGCTTTTGCTGGTTTAGGCACTGGTGCAATGTTTGGTGGCAGCACAGGCTGTGGCAGGGCAAGTGAGGAGGTTGGCACCTTGAACACAACGTCCATGACCTTCAGCATGAGTGTGTCAATAAACTGGGTGGTGTGTGGTGTGAAG